>NEWO01001353.1:87303-106737 GCA_003013225.1 Phalaenopsis aphrodite | reverse complement strand
TTTTTGGAAATCCTTAAAAAGTTAACAATAAACATTCCTTTCATTGAGGCTTTAGAACAAATGTCAAGTTATGTGAAATTTATGAAAGATATATTAAACAAGAAAATGAAGTTTGCAGATCATGAGACTATTACACTTAGTGAAGAGTGTAGCACTATTATCCAGAAAAAACTTCCTGAAAAGTTAAAAGATCCTAGTAATTTTACTATACCTTGTGCAATTGGTGAAAAGTTTTATGGAAAGGCCTTATGTGATTTAGGAGCGAGTATCAATTTTATGTCTCTATCAATTTTTAAACATTTAGATTTAGGAGAGATTTCCCCTACTACTGTAACTCTTTAGTTAGTTGATCGATCAATAACTTATCCTAAAGGAGTTATAGAAGATGTATTAATAAAAGTGGATAAATTTATTTTACCTGTAGACTTTATAGTATTAGATATGGAGGAAGATAAAGAGATTCCTATTATTTTGGGGAGACCATTTCTTGCAATAGGGAGAGTTGTGATAAATGTGCAATAAGGAAAATTAATAATGAGAGTTAATGATCAAGAAGTAACATTTAATATTACAAAAGTTATGAAATATCCTACAATAGAAAAAGACGATGAATGTTTTAGGATGGAAGTCACTGATTATCTAATTAATGAGCGATTTAAGAAAGAGTTTGAAGAAAAATTAAAGCAAGAAAAATTTATTGATAATGAGGATGAAATAAAAGAAGAAAATTTAGATTATATTCAGGACAAATTTGAAACTTTATATTAGTTGGAAAATGATAAGGAAAATCTTATTCCTTCAAATATTAAACCACCTAAACTTGAACTGAAAGTATTATCTACTCATTTAAAATATGTGTTTTTAGGAGATTCACCTACATTGCATGTTATTGTATCTTCTGAGTTAACTAAAATTCAAAAACAAAAATTAATAAAAATATTTAAAAAAATAAAAAGGCTTTTGGATGGACTTTAGCAAATATTAAAGGAATTAATCCTTCAATTTATATGCACAGAATTTTATTAAATGAACAATACGAACCTAAAATCGATCCTCAGAGGAGATTAAACCCAATAATGAAAGAAATTGTTAAAAAAGAATTTTAAAATGGTTAGATGTTGGAATTATATATCTTATTTCAGACAGTGCTTGGGTAAGCCCAATTCACTGTGTTCCAAAGAAAGGAGGAGAACCCGTTGAAGTAAATGAGAAAATTAAATTAATTCTGGTAAGACAAGTTACTGGTTTGTGAATTTGTATAGATTATAAAAAATTAAACCTGGCCTCCAGGAAAGATCACTTTCCTTTACCCTTTTTAGACCAAATATTGGATAGATTGGCCGGAAACAAATATTACTGCTTTTTAGATGGATATATTCGTTATCATCAAATTCAATTGCTCCTAAGGATCAAGATAAAAGAACATTTACAAGCCCTTATGGAACATTTTCATTTCGTAGAATGTCTTTTAGACTATGCAATGCATCTGCAACATTTCAAAGATGTATGATGTCAATATTTAGTAATTTGATTGAACATGGAATGAAAGTATTTATGGATGATTTATCTGTGTTTGGGACTTCAATTGAATTATGTTTAAATAATGAAGAAAAAGTTATCGAATTATGTGAAAAAATCAACATAGTACTCAATTGGGAAAAATGTCAATTTATGGTTGCAGAAGGAATTGTACTTGGGCATAAAATTTCTGAAAATGACATAGAAGTATATCCTGAAAAAATTCAAGTTATTGAAAAATTACCACCATCGACTATGGTCAGATGGGTAAGAAGTTTTCTAGGACATGCTAGTTTCTCAAGCATTACATAAAAAAATTTTAAAAAATAACTAAGCCAATATGCCAACTTTCAGAAAAAGATACGAAATTTGATTTTAATAAGAATAGCATAAAAGCATTTGAACTATTGAAAGAGAAATTAATCACTACATCTATAATAGTCTCATGAGATTAGGAAAAACTATTTGAAATAATGTGCGATGCTAGTGATTATGCTATAGGAGCTGTTTTAGGACAAAGGCACAATAAAGTTTTTAAAGTAATGTATTATGATAGTAAAAATCTAAATGATGCTCAAATTAACTACATTACTACTGAAAGAGAGTTATTAGCTATTGTTTATGCCTTTGATAAATTTAGACCTTAATTGATTGGAATTAAATGTATAGTGCATACAGATCATTTTGTTATCAAATACTTGATGCAAAAGTAGGATGTTAAACAAAGATTGATTAGATGGATACTTCTTTTGCAAGAGTTTGACTTTACTGTAGTTGATAGAAAAGAAAATGATAATTAAATAGCTGATCATTTGTCTAGATTAGAAAAATAAATATTAATTAATTTTGCAAATGAAATTTTAAAAAATTTTCATGATGAAAAAGTACATAGAATTGATGAAATCGATACACTGTGGCATGTCGATATAGTATATTACATTGTAAGTTATATTCTACTACATAATATTAAGAATCGATAATTAAAGAAATTTTTATATGATAAACAATGTAAAGATGTAATTATTAGAAGGTGTGTCGCTTATGAAGAAACTCAACAAATAATTGAATGATGTCATGATTCTGAATTTAAAGGGCATTTGGAACAAATATAACTGCATATAAAATTTTGCAAGCTGGATTTTATTGGTCTACTCTTTTTAAAGATGTTAATTAATATACTAAAACATGCGATCAATGTCAGCGAGTAGGAAATATTTCTAAAAGAAATGAAATGCCTCTAAATTACACATTAAAAGTTGAAATTTTTTATGTGTGGAAATTGAATTTCATGGGACCATTTATGCCTTCATTTGAAAACTTATATATATTACTTATTATTGATTATATGTCCAAATGAATTGAAGTTGTTGTTGTACCTAAATGTGATGTTTGAAGTGTTTCTAAATTCTTAAATAAAAATATTTTTACAAGATATGGAATGCCAAGAGTAATTATTACATATGGAGGAACTGATTTTAATAATAAGAGAATCAAAAAATTAATTAAAAAATATGATATTATGCATAGATTCTCTACTATTTATCATCCTCAGACTGACTATCTAGCAGAAATATCAAATCGTGAAATAAAATGAGTTTTAGAAAAAGCTGTAAATCCCTATAAATTGGATTGGTATGCTAGAATAGATACTGCGTTATGGGCATACATAACTGCTTATAAAACTCCTATAGGAATGTCTCCATACAATTTTTTTTTTTGGAAAAACATGTCACTTACCAGTGGAATTGGAGCATAAAACATTTTGGACTATTAAGGAATTCAATTTTAATCTAAAAGGCGTTAGTGGAAAAGATTATTATAACTCAATGAACTTGAGGAAATTAGAAATGAAGCATATGATAATGCAAAAATCTATAAAGAAAAAATGAAAATATGGCATGATTGGAAGATTATTAAGAGAAGTTTGAACATGGACAAGAAGTTCTGTTATATAATAAAAAATTGAGATTATTTCTAGGAAAACTGAAATCCAGATGATTATGATCATTTAAAGTAATTAAATTCTATCATTATGGAACTGTTATTATTAAGGATCCTAAATCTAGAAAAATATTTAAAGCCAATAGGCATCGGTTGAAACATTATTATGAACGACACATACCACAATTTAAAGATGTTTTAATGTTAAGTCAACCCAACTAAACAAATGGTATGTCAGGCTGACGTCATTAAACTAAGAGCTTTGTGGGAGGCAACCCATATATAAATCTATCTATCTATATATTATTGTTTTGTCTAATAAGTGTATTTATATTTTAAGGAATAATAGTGTTTTTAAGTCCTACAAAATTATATATATCATAAACTAAGACAAATATTGGTATTGGTGGAAAATTTGGAATCAAATCGAACAAAAAAGTTATAGATGTGAATTTGGCCTCTAGCACCAGAATGGGCGCCGACAGCACCCACCAATTGGACCATGGCATGACAGCGCCATCTGGAGCACCGACGACGTCCCGAGTAGTTTTCCACATGCAGAACAGTTTCGGTGGACTTTGGTGGGATTTTTCTCCTCAATAACCGTCGAGAGGTGTTTTTAAAGTCCTAAAATATGCCTTCAACATCCAGAAAAGTCCTAATTTTGTATTTCATGCCTTCCAATTTTAGAAATACTTCAAGGTATGAAGTTTTTAATAGAAGAAAATTTATCATTTTTGAAGCACAGAGATTATACGATAAAGTCATCACGAAGAAGAGACTTATTAAGGAAAGAGGCTTTGTCAACCATGGATTGAGTCATCCAAGTTCACAGATTGAGAAAATCATTGTGCGAAGGTGTTGGAAAGTTATGTGTTACACTGCCGCTGCAGTTGTAGTACACGTAGTCAAGGAGTTTTATGCTAACTTACATGGAATTACTCGAGGAGTCGTCTTCGTTCAAGGTAAGGCTGTACCATTTACTCAGGCTCGGATTAATGATTTGTATCTAATAGAAAATGTTCCAATCTGTCATTATACAAATTTTCTCTTAATGAGAGATATGATGTAAGAAGTATATAATTTTCTGACGGATGAGAATGATAATTGGGAAATCAGAGATGAGGGATACATTAGTTTCTCTGCTTCGCTACTTAATCCAAATTCAAAACAATGGCATTTCTTCATATCTGCAAAACTACTCCCTACCATGAAGATTAGTAGAGTTACAAAAGAAAGTGTGATTTTAAACTATTGCATTCAAATGAAAAAACCCATTGATGCGGGGTCAATTATTTTCAAATTTGTTATGGGTATTATTATGAATGGGTCAATATATGGACTCGGGCATCCTTCTAAAATTTTCCTACTTTGCAGTCAATCTCAAATTCCATATGAATGTTGGGAAATAGTTTGTTTTACCTTGGGATTCCTATTGATGACAATCATATAGGGAATAGAAATGAAGCATTAGATGTTATTTTGGATCATTCATCATATGCTTCAACACCATTGATGCCACCAGCAGTTGGAAGTTCAATATCTTTGGAGAAGAGAATGAAGAAAATAGAAAGAGAACTTCAGAGTATTATAAATGTAATAGAAAATCCTAACTACCTTTTTGATCACCTAAATTGGTGAATGAAGGAGAACTTTGATCATACTGGAACAGTTGAAGCAAGATTGGTACAGATGTTCAAGAAAAAATAAATGGATCGATAAAAATTCAACTGATTAGTTCCCGTACTGACCCTTTTACAATTTGTATGTCCATTACCAGTCAATGAGAGATATTAGAGGAGGAGAAAGCACTAAAGAAGAGGCGAATTTATTGAAAAAATTAGACTTTTTACTAGTTTAAAATACTTTTGTTTTTAATGTAATTGTGTGGATTTGATTTACTTTACTTTGCTTTAGAACTCTATTTGTGTGTATAATTTTATGTCAGTGTTCTAGTGTTGTGGCTTGATTTCGACGTTGAATTATAACTTAGTTTGCTTTAAGGGGTGGAAGTATGATTAGAAAAATGTATTTGTAAAAAGTGGATTTTCATATATAACAGTTAGTTTGGCGTTGTTTGTGAAATTGCTTTCTTGTGAATTATTTTTAGATGAAAATTAGATTAAAAAAGACTAAATAAACTTTGGAGTAAATTGAGAGAAAATTGAAATTTGAAAAAAAAATATGAATTTCTGGCAACTAGCACCGACGGCGCTGGCATGGGCACCGACAACGCCCTCGACCTGAACCGACCCGAACACCCTTAAAATTCACAATTTGCATAGTAAAATGCCATTTTTAACCTTGGATTCACCTTCAATCTCCGGTTTTTGCACCTAAAGCTTGCTATTGCTTGGATTTGAGGCGATTTTAAGGCAAACAAAGATTGGATTTCATCTTCTCTAAGTAAGAGCTACACTTTAAATTCAATTTTTTTTTTTACCAAGGATTTATTCTACATTGCCGAGATCCAAAATTTTGAGATTTTGTTGGAAGATTTCGAGAAAATCCTTTAGTGAAGAACTCTTACTTAGTAGATTTAAGTTTAAAACGTTCCACATTGTGATTTTTGGAATTTATTTTGCTTTTGTCAAACTTTCTTAGATTTACCATGGCACATAAAATGAGCAAAGGAAAGAGAAAAGTAGATTTTGATTATCAAATTTTTTTCAACTACAAGGTCAACATTTGCTTCAATAGTCTACTTACAGCTTAAAAAGTGATTCCGATCTAGGATTTAAAAATCCAGGCGGAGAAGTTGAAAGATTAATCAATGCTCGGCAGTGGGGGAATTTCTGATACTTTTCTGCCGAGGTGATTATTGGTGTAGTAATGGAGTTCTATGCCAATTTCAAGGAGACTTCTGAAGATTATGTGTTTTTTTGAAGGAAAATGGTGGAGTTTACTCCAAGGAAGACTTATGAATTTTATCAGTTAGAAGATGTTTGTAGCTGTCAGTACAAATTGTTTTCTACAACAAATGAGGCCTTAGATGAGGTTATTTATTTTCTTACTGATGGAAGAGGAACCTAGAAGGTGAAGAATGGATTTAAGGTAAACTTTCCTCTCTCTATGTTAAATGTAGTATCTAAGGCCTGACACTACTTTATTTCTGGAAGAATGATACCAACAAACCATCATAGTGTGGTAACAAAGGATAAAGCCATCTTGAACTTCTGTATCCAGTAGGTGATGAGGATAAATATAGGCTCTACTATTTATAAAGACACTCGATTGATAGCTTTGGGAGAGACCACTGATTGTTTAGCTCACCTTGCACTGATCTTCTCACTATGTGAAAAGGCAGGAGTTGATTATAGAGCAGATGAGGAGAGGATTGAACCTCTAAGACCTATTGGGCCTGCAAATATAAAGACTTATGAATCTCATGTTGGATGGAGATCTGGAAGTAGAACCAGGGATATTCCTTCTACTTCAAGTACTTCTAGCACCCTTACTATTCAAGAACTTATGGAGCAGATGATGATCCAATAGGGAGATATATTGAGACTGGATAATAGAATGGAAAATATGGAGGTTAGACATTCTCATAATGAAGATTTGATATGACAAAAGTTTGAATATGATGTTGCTTATGATGATGCAATGGTTGAATATATGAAGAGTGATCACTCAATTCAGTTTCCTACTCACCCTGTTTTTACTCCATATCAACACTAGAATATGGATGTGGAAGAAGAAGAAGATGATGGTTCGTGATATGTGTGTTAGATTTTTGCTTATGTTTAAGTTGTACTTTATTGTTGAGACTGTTTGTTTGTGTGCTGTGATACTTTATTTTAATTATATGTTGTATTGTGTACTGTAGATTTGTGAAACTGCTGGAAGTTATTAGTTTTTAGTACTTCGTTGGATGTATCTATAGTTAACTCTTCTTCAACAAATTTTTATATTTATTATGTGTTATTTAATGTTTTAAGTCTTGTATCTTAACATATTAGCACATGTAATAAGTCAGAGTTAAGTTTCAAATCAGAACCTTCAACAGGTATGTCTTTTCTTTATGTATTAAATGTTTTCTTTCACCATTTATTTTTCAATTTTTCATTTAAATTCTTTTAAAAATTTAAGTTTGGGGGGAATAAAAGAAAATTTTCTCTTTAAAAGAAAAGAAACTTAATTTTATTTGTCCTCAATTAGTTATATTTTCAAAATATTTTAAAATTTTAACATGACCTTATGTATTAGAGAGTACCTTTGGATAACTATATTTATGTTTATAAATATATTGTAAACCTAAGTAAAAATTTTTAAATAGTAAAGGTTAATTTTATAGATTAAGCTATTTAGTATGATAGACTAAGACTATATTATTTTATTTTAAGTAAAGGAATTTGTATTTTTGAAGTATTAAAAATCTCAGAGATTCATGTAAGAGGAAAAGATTAAAACTTTATGAAAGATTTTAAAGTTTATATAAATTTATAAAGTAAAGGAATGTGAAAAGTTTTTAACTTTAAGAAGAGGATAGTGAAGTTCAAAATCATTAAAGGCTATCCAGATATAGTAATCCTCACATAAGAAAAAGAAAAAAAAAAGAAAAAGAAAAGAAAAGAAAAGAAAAAGAATTGAAAATTATCCTGAAAAGAAAGAGAAAAGAAAAAAAGAAAAGGGATTGAAAATGATCATAAAAAAATTAAAAGAAAAGAAAAGAAGAAAGATGTGAGGAGAAGCTTGAGGAGATGTCTAATTAAAAATTGGCTTCACTTGAATTAACTTAAAGAAGAAGACTTGGATACATTTTCTAAACTTATATTTCAGTATTAGCATGTTTACTAGTAAATTTTCATGAAGTTCTTTTTCATATGGATATTCTAAGTGGCTTTAATATGAATAATTTGCAATTTTCCTTGAAAAGAATTGAGAATCAAAAATCTTAAACCTGACTGCTAGATATTGTTATACCTTTAGTATTAATTGGAGTTATTTTTAATTTTTCTTAAGTGATGCTATCATATTTAGTGAACTAAGATATAGAAATCTAGAAGTTACAATCTTTACCATAAGTCATATCTTTATATAGTAAAAGAGTTACTTGAGAATAATTAACATTTAAGTTTGGCGGATTTAGATACACCAAAAATATATGCATTTTTAGACCCATATTTTATACTTATATTTTGGTGATATTGCACTTTAATGGAAGGTATTATTTGTGTTTTATTGCATGTTGTTGATTTTTAGGACTTAAAGCAAGAAGGAAGCAAAAAGGATGAAATTTGGAGTCAAAATAGAGAATTTAAAAAAAGTTCAATGCCGACGGTGCCATTTGATAGAGAAGGCAGATTAAATTAAATGGCCTCAGTCGCCGATGGCACCAGCATCGGCGAAGGCCTTGTTTCTAGAAGATTCGATCAATTTGGACAATTTTTGAAGAGTTTTGGGTTTCACCTATTAGGGAACCGACCCTAGGCTCTATTTAGGGATGAAATTTGATCAGACCCATCTCGGACCATTTCACATTCTTCCACTCAATCAGTTTTCATCTTCACACGCCTACATTCCACGTCATTCCACACCATTAGTTAGTTATTGTCTTTAAAGTTTTGAGTTTTTTTGGTGAGTTTAAGTGTGAAGTCTTCTCTAAGAAGTGTTGGAGAGGAAGAGAAGTGAGAGATTTCTTCTTCCTACATTCCCTAAGGGAGGCTACAAAGGATTTGCTTTGAGAAAGAGTTTCAGATAAGTGTTGTTCATTTATTATTATTGTATGAACTTTCTATTATATATGAAATTTGCATTTTGTTGTATCTTTCTCATGAAGTCTGAGTAGATTTCTTTATCTTTCTCCCTACTCTGAGATATGGTGAAATAAAGAGATAATGTGGATGTGCCAATGTTAAAATTTAAAATAAATTGTGATGGTTTTTCAACTCTGCTCTTAATTTACTTTTCAATCTGTTCAATTGAATTGTTAAAATATGTTGTGAAACATACGATCCGAAAAAAGTAGTATGAGTTATACAACAGAGTGAGAATCACATTTAAGTCCATGGAAGAGTGTTTCGTTTATGGAATTAAGTGAAAATTAATAGGGAAATATACTTTGTTGGGTGTAGAATTGGAGATATTTTTAGGGTGACAGACTAAAAATCCCAATTCGGTCTTAGCGTTTGAAAACTAAAGTGAGAGTTAGCCTTCAGGGGAGGGGAAGTGGGAGCTCTGAAGTGGGAGCCAGTATCCTCCTAGCCTAGCTACAGATTCAGGAGCTAAACTTAAGATTAGCCAATGATTTTCTATAACACTGAATCAGGGTAGAGAACTAAAATTGCTCTTATTTTGTACAATACAAATCTAAACTATTTATCTCATCTCATTTCACCAAAAACTCATTGTAGTGGGAAAGTTGCTTTTTCATTTTAAAAAACTTCATCACATAAATATAATTTAGTAGTTACTATTTTTAAAACTCTGCATTTAAGTTTTGCTAGTAGTTAATAAATTAGTTTTGTTAGTATCTTACACTTTCAAAATTAGTTACAGTAATTTCATTTGATTTCTATGAATTTTCTATTTAATTTATCATTTTAAATTTAAACCTTCCCTGTGGGATTGATATTTGGGACTTAAACAGAAATTCTTATATTACTTCATAATGATAGGTATTCTTGCGTAGAATCCCATTCTTAAGAGGTTAACTTTATTATTAGTAAAATACCACATCAATTTTTTGGCACCGTTGTAAAGCGGAGTCAACTTTATAAATTTTACACAACTATGTTCAAGCGGGATCAAAAACCTTAAACTTGAAGTTTAGCATCACTCATGTCATTATTGACCGTTGTCGACTGTCTTCGACCGCTACATGTCGACTGTCGTCCATAGCTACTTGCCGACTGTCGTTGATCGCTATTAGTCATCATTCGTTTCTTGCAACAAGTTCATTCACACGTCAACATTATAACTTAGAGGACCATGTAACACTTTCCTGCCAGTGGGACAAGGGCTCTCTATAATCATTAACTTATAGTGGAATTTTACAATTGGCCCCATTGTTTTTCCCTTTATGATTTTTCTACTTGAAATCTTCTGGTATCTCTACTTTTTGTTTTCTTTTCATCTAAGCATGTGCTAAATTCTTGTGAAAGGTTAAAATGATAATTCATTACTCTACCAACGTAAACCTTTTATCACGCATTATTTTGGCGTCGTCCATGGGAATCAAAACACCATTTAACACTATTTTCAATGATGAGACTTTAAGCCCCTACTTTATTTTCCAATGATGAACATCATACAAATAGTGAATAAATCTTCTTTGCTTCTTAAAGATCATCTCTAGAGCATTCTTTGATGTGGGGGACACAATTGTAGTGGGGTTGTCTTCTCACATCCTATTCAGACATAAATTCTATTACATCATATTTTAGATTTGGGGGAAACCTTCACTAAAGTCTTGAAAGGTCATTCACGTCAACTTTTCGGCTATGATTGCATTGTGTTTGCCTTCTCGCAATCTATTCAAACACAAAATCTTTCACAACTTCCTCCAGGCTGGTGGGGGAGGGCAACATTCACAACAACTTCAAAAGGTCGTTCACATCAACATCCTGGCCAAGATTATAGTTGGGTTATCTTATCAAATCCTATTTAGACACTAAGTCTTTAACAACTTCTTACAATCTGGTGAACAATCATCATTTCAATCTTGAAAGGTCACTCACATTTATATCCCAGACATGACTATGGTGGGGTAGTCATTCATCATTTTTTTCAGACAATAAGTCTTTGAAAACCTCTCCTAGATTGAGGTAATCTTCATCATAAATAATGCTTCTTTAGCACTACCTCATTGTACTAGAGTTTCTATTCAACTAGATTAAGAAGCTGATATCTTCAAGTCTCGGTACATAGGCTTCTTTACATGCTCGTGTGAGAAACACCTCCGTTGAGGGGCTATTAAGTTAACAAACATTATTCTTGAGTATAGCCGCAACCATATTTCAAATAAAAGATTCAGGCCATTTTGACCTACATTCAATCATGAGAAAAGCAGAACACCACCAATACATTAATTTGGGCTTAATCGATTATAGGGGGATTCGATTCAACCTCTTTCGTCACAGGCTACAGTCTTCAATCAAAAGCTTTGACCAACCACCTCAGATAGGTCAGAAATCCTTGGTATATTTCCATCAATCACTTCCATAACAAGTTACGGTCATCAAGCAAAAGCTTTGACCAACAACCTAGAATATGTCAACAATCCTCAGTGGATTTTGTATGACTTTATTCATTACAGTTAATGTTGTGAAGCTTCTCCAACTATATAACTCAAAGCGGGCCTTACATCTTTAATTGATTATCTTTTCAACCTTTCCCTTGAAAGTAGAGCTCAAAAGGCAAGACTAGATGGCAAGATATGGTACCCCTTGAAGTCAAGATTAAGAGCAAGACTCTATGCGAAGCTAACATGGCTCTAGAAGTCGAGCCCAAGAGGCAAGACTCGATGGAAAGATACGGTACTCCTGAAAGTCAAGCCCAAAAGGCAAGTCTTAATAGGATTATACATTACTCTTGGAAGTCGAACCTAAGAGGCAAGAATTAATGGGAAGATAAGTAGAGCCCAAGAGGCATGACTCGATGGAAAGCTACCATGTCCTTGGAAGTCAAGCTCAAGAGGAAAGATTCAATGGAGAGATACAGTACTCTTGAAAGTCAAACCCAAGAAGCAAGACTCCATGGAAATATACGGTACCTAAAAATTAAGCTGAAGAGGTAAGGCTCGATGGAAGCTACCTTGCCCCTATAAGACGAACTAAGAGGCAAGTCTTTCGAAGAAGCTAGTAGTGGGCAAGGCCTTCACTAGAAGAAATCTAAGAGAAAGTGGTTGATAGGCTCTTCATTTAAATAGCAAAAAATTCTACATGCCTCAGAAGGCACAGGTACATCAAGGACCTTAGAATACAATGAACTTCAGAAGATGCATGTACAATAAAGACCTTAGAAGGCAATAAGTCTCAAAAGGCATAGGTACATCAATGAACTCAGAATGCTACAAGCCTCAAAAGGCATGGCTGCATTAAAAATATTGGAAGGATATAAACCTTTTAACGTATCAGTTCATTTCAAGCTCTTATAACGCAAAAGCCTAAGACGGCACAAGCCTCAGAAGATATAGGCCTAAGAAGAGACAACCTCAGAAGGCATGAGCTTCAAAAGCTATGTAATTCCTTTTTATATAAATGTGCTTGCTAACTTTGATTGCAGTCTTCTTCATTCTTGAGAAGCCAAATAACCTCAGAAAGCATATTGCTTAGAAGAGTTTGACACCAATATGCAGCCTAATATTTGACTGACAACACTTCAGAAGTAAGGGAATAGCTTCCAAAAAAGAAAGAAAAAATTACAACATTGAAGAAACATCAAAATTTTTATTACTTCAAGCAGAACTTATGGACAGACATATCATCATTTTGTGTAAATACTACATCAGACAATTAAAGGGCTACAATAAGTTAGCTCATATTCATGTGAACTAATTTTAATACTTCTGTAGATCTCCAGCGGGATGAGATTCTTTAGATTTTGCCAGGTAGCAACATTAAAATCTCTCCTAGTGGTACAGTGAAAAAACTCCAACATTTCATCGTCTCATTTGGAATTTGAGACAGCAACACAAGAATCTCATCCTGAATCTACGATAAAAAAAATCTAGCTTTTCTTCATCTCCTACAGCATGTCTGGTGAATTTCTTTAGATGTTTCCAACTCAATAATGTCAAAAAAAGATTTCGTATATTGCTTGTTATGTAGGCTGAAAATGATTTTTTTTTTCATCTTTTTCAAAAAAGAAGATTTCATTGGTTGTCTGCTATATAGAATGGGGACAACTTTTTGCACTGTAATGCTAAAGAAGATCCATTTGATTCTTTGCTATCCAGAATGAGGACAACTTTCTTCTGGACTATAATACAAAAGAAGATCTCATTAGTCTCCTACTACGCAAAATGAGGATGATTTTCTTCTACACCGCAATATGAAAGATCCTATTGGCCGCCTCCTGCATAGTTTGGAGATGACTTTCTTCTTCTGGGAAATCCTAAATCCACTACTAGACAGAGATAGAAACTTCACATTTACCCTCTAATTGTTGTCTATTTATAGGCTCAAAAAGGATTTAAAAGTTAAAAGCAATAGAAAAAAAATTATAATAATAAATAAAATAGAATTTTTATTAATTCACATATTCGACCTACTGACGTTCGGTGTTTTGGTGTTCATCATGTTCCAAATCTAAATGTTTTAATTCCATCTCAAGTGTTCCAATACCTTTCAGCAATTGGGCCTATTCTAATTCCAAGCATACCCAATTCTGAGCCAGCTCCGCTACCGCCGTCAGCATGAGCCTGCCGCTTTCGGATAACAGGAAAAATCACAGGTTATTACATTCCTTCAAATTTTAGTATTACATATCTTTGAGAGGAAATGAAAATTTTTTCACAAGTTTTAATGACATGCATTGACTTACGTACCATATCAATAGTCATCAGATTGTGCTATAATATATATCGAGATGTTCTCCACGGCTAGGTTTTGCTCTGGCATCGATGGAAATTTCATTTTCCTTCGTGGCTTTCCTCGTTGATGAGATCCTTCCTTTACTTTGTACGGTTTCTTCTATCATTTTTAATAATGCCTCCTATTTCTCGTTCATTTGTTGATGCAGTTTTGGATGGGGGAGGTGGCTCTTTGGCCACACCTTCCTCTGGTATGTTTCCACAAGGCTTTTACAATACTCTTTTGGTTGGTGGGGATTACACCTTCATTAAGAAATTAGGGGAAAATAATGGGAAGCTTGTGTTATTTTTTACTAAAGATGAAACTTTGATACTTGCATCTTCTAGCTGACTGGCTCTTATGGGTAAATTTACTTATGGCATCCCTAAGGTTGAGAGTATTAGGAGAGAGTTTGAAATGCTAAAATTAAAAGGTTAGAATCATAGATGGTAGACGCATATTAATAAAACTTGCTAATGATGAGGACTATATCAGTCTTTTTGTGAAATAATTTTTGCGGATAGAAAATAGTGTGATGAAATTTCAGAAATGGACTGTAAATTTCAATCCTAAATTTGAATTGCCTATAATATCGATCTGGATTCATTTTTCGAAGTTAAGTTGCATCATTTTAATCATTAGATACTTTTTTCACTTGCAACTGCATATGGCAAGCCTTTGAAAATGGATAGTGCTACTTATACGCTGTTGAGACCATCATAAGCTCGTATTCTTATTGAACGGGATATAACACAACCATTTTACAATGAAATTTGGATAGGATCACAACATCAAGGATACTGGCAACCTGTGAAAATTGAAAGGCGCTCATCATGCTACACTCATTGTTCTATGTTTGGTCACCAAACATCATCTTTCTTTAAATTAATCCCTCAACTCAAAAACTCTCATATTACTCCATACACACACACACTAACCTACCCAAAAACCACAAATCCAATGAGCATCAGGACATCTCATCTACGGTTGATGTTGTGGTTGATTTAGATGAAAATCCTCCTATACACCCTACTACTCCAAACATTGATAATTTAGTCCATGAGGCCTTACTCACTAGCACTGATGATATTTCTCAATAGGTGAATACTATTTAGGGCAATGCTTTGACAAAGGATTGTAATGAGCTAAATGTTAATGTGGCTTCTGAGAAGCCCACAGAAACAACCTTAATAGAGGTTTCCCATATTCCCAATAATCATGAGGATTCTATTCCCTCCAGCTCTACAGTTGATACTACTTCATTTGGGGCTCCGACTGTTACTATTGATACTAATACTTTGCTACATAATGAGCCATAACCTTAGAAAATAAGTGGCAAGTCCAAAAGCACTCAAGAAAAAGGCTAAACGCGATAATGAGTTATCTAATCTTAATGCTAGCAACATTATCCAAGAAGGCATTTATCATTTTGATGAGGAACAGTTAGTCAACCCTACTAGATCTTCTAGAAGGGTTGGCTCACTACACCATATTTAACATTATGGTTTGAAATATTAGGGGAGTGGCGAACCCTAACTCCCTTAATAGGCTCAAACATCTTAGTAGGGTTCATAAATTACTCATTTATGCTATTTTAAGGCCTATGGTTCATGTTAATAAAAGCAGAATTTTAAATAAATTCAAAGGCTACCATTCTTATTACAACATCAATAACAAAATTTGGATTTTTTTGGAAGCTCACTCTCTCTTTTTCTATCATTGAAGATGAGGAACAATATGTTTTAACATGGATCAAGTTTGAAGATTTTCAAGGGTGGGGTACCTTTGTTTATGTTAGTTCTCAACTGAAGGATAAATACTTGCTTTGGCAAAAACTTGAACATATAGAAACTTTATCAAGGAGAACTGGATTGTTGGAGGTGACTTAAATATGATTATGAAGCCTATGGAGAAAAAAGGGGGAGGAAGAGTTGACCCTTCTCTTATCACCAAGTTTTCTAATTTTATTTCTAATGCAGGACTTTTTTACTTTGGTCACACTGGCTCTCCTTATACATGGAGGAGGGGTTTTTTTTTATTAAAGATTGGATCAATTTTTGGCTAATTCTACTTTTTTAAGTCACTTCCTTATTGTGAGGGTTCAACATTTGAGCTATGTTACATCTGATCACAATCCAATATTACTTACCTTGGCCTTTACTGTTAAACCGAGCATATCTTGTTTCAAGTTTCTTAATGTCTGGACTTCTCATGACACTTATTTAGCTTTGGTGAAGCAGGCGTGGCAATTTGAAGGAGCTGAGACTATATGGTTTATTTTTTGGCAACTGCATAAAAAGATGGCTGCTCATTTAACTAAATGGAATTACCATATTTTTGGTAATGTGCACAAAAAAGTTCAGGATGCTCAGAATGTTGACTCCTTGGAAGCTCAACTTGTTTGTTCTCCTAACTTGATGGATATTGTTGCTCAAGCTCATATTTTGTAAATGGATGCTATAGCTTTGGAAAAAAATTTACTTCAGCAGAAGACAAATGATATATCTTTTGCTATGGGCGATAGAAATACTAAATATTTTCATGTCACTTTAAAGCATAGAAGAAACATTAATAGCATTTTTAAAATTAAAAATGGGGATAGGCATTTTTTAACTTGCATGGAAGATATTGATGAAAGTATTGTTAATTATTATACTGAGATTTTTCAAACCTCTACTCATGTTATGCCTGTGGACTCTACTCATTTTGTCAAGGATTATAATTACATTAATAACATCCATTTAACTCATTCCCCTGATAAACATGAAAGTCTTGATGCTTTAAAGTCTATTTTCACCAACAAAGCTCCTGACCATGATGGTTTCTCCTCCTCTTTCTACACACACTCTTAGGAGATCATTAAGAAGGAAGTGGTTCTTGTTATACAAAGTTTCTTCCTAGGTGATAATCCTGGTAAATATTTCATCTCTGCTTTGATAATACTTATACCTAAAGGTAATGATAAGATTTCTGGGGATAACTTCCTTCCTCTTTCTCTTACCGCTGTGATTTCTAAAGTCATGAGCAAGATTATAGTTAACAGATTGCTACCTCATCTCTTTAATATCATTGCTCCTCAGCAATCTGCATTCATTAAGGGTAGGGATATTACTGATAATATCCTCTTAGCACAGGAGATGATTGAAGACCTGGATAAGAAGTGTAGGGGGAAAACATGGTCCTCAAATTACACATTAAGAAAGCTTTTGATACTATTAGCTGGGACTTTAATATTAACATTTTGCAGACCAAAGCCTTCCAATAGGATTTCTGCTTACTCATTAAGAGGTGGCTTTCTAATAATAGCTATAGTGTGATGATAAATGGCAAAGCACATGGATTTTTTTCTGCTAACAAGGGCATTAAACAAGGAGACCCACTTTCTCCTACTTTTTTTATTATTTCACTTGATTACCTCTCTAGGCTTTTTAATAAGTTGCATCTTGAGCATTCTCATATTCAATTCTCTCATAAATCCAAGATTATGGTGAGTCACTTTGCTTATGTTTATGATGCTATCTTATTTTTAAATGCTAGCAAGCATGCTATTAAAGCTACCATGTTCTTGTTAAAGGACTTCCAAAACATCAATGGTATGATGTTTAACTTGGCCAAGTGCTCTATTTATTTTGGCAAACGTGTCCCCTCTAACAGTCGTGCTTGGGTTACTAATTACACTGGTTGTAAAATTTCAAAGTTTCCTATTAAGTATCTTGGGGTTAACATTCTTAAAGGCAGGAAGAAGCAAACTTATATTGATGATGTGATTGATAAAATTAAACTAAATATAGATGATTGGAAAAGCACTTTCCTTTATAATGGTGGAAGGCTCACTTTATTAAAAAGTGCCTTATGTACACTTCCCTCTCTATGCAAGTTCTTAAAACCAAGAAAAGTACACAAAAAAATCTTGAGACCATTTTCAACAAATTTGTTTGGAAGAGCTCTAGACTCTCTAAAAGTTGGACTAATTGGCAGTACAATAGCAGACCCTTTATGTTGGTGGGCCATGTTTTAAGACTTTGCAACATATTATTGATATCAATATGTGTAAACTTTGGTTTATATTTTGTTTGGGAGAGTCACTATGGGCTAAGTTTATGCTTCATAAATATTGTAAGAATCTACACCCTTCCACAGTCAAATGGAAGGTGGGAGACTCTAAACGTTGGAAAGCTATTATATATGTCAGAGATGTGGCTTCTCATTTCATTTATTAGGACACTGAGGATGGTAGCATCTCTTTTTGGAATGATGAATGGGGAATTTCTTCTTATCCTACTTTGCCAAATTTTGGTTATGATTCTAACTTTTTAATATCTGATCGTTCGATTGATGGTGTTTGGAATATGGCTAAACTAATATCTTTAGTTGGTGTGTTAGCTTCTATCATTGATTCTATACCTATTAGAGCTCATGATAAGGATGTTCCACTTTGGAAATTTCAAAGTAGATCTTCTGTTACTAAATTGCTTTATTCGAGACTACACACTTTTACTATTTGGAAATGGAATGCTTACACTTGACATAAATATATATCTCCCTATATCTCATTTTTCCTATGGAGATATTTTCATAATTTACTTCCTCTTGATGATATTCCTAAATTGAAAGGGTTGAAACTTGTTTCTTGTTGTTATAACTGTAAAAAGGATGTTGAATCTGCAAATCACTTGTTTTTTGATTGCCCCTTTGCTAAAGATGTTTGGAATAGGTTAGGGTGGGGTGCTACTTTGATATCAATTGGCCCTCAAATCTGAGTTTTAAATCTGTTATTGAGATTTGGAAGAATTTTGATCCTACTTTTAAAAAGCTTTTTTTACCTTGCCGCTATTGTGCTTTGGTTCATCTGGATGGCTAGAAATAGTCATAAGTATGAGAATCCTTGCCACACTCCTACCACTACATCTACTTTAGTTGTGACTCATTTTCACAAGACCTGGAAGTTAGATAATGGAATGGCTGCCCTCTCCTCCTACTGGTAGGGGTAGGAAACCCATGTTGAATAAATGGGCACCACCCCCCAAGGATGAATCAAAGTTAATATTGATGGTAGCTACTCTTCTGGTTATGCTTGCGTGGGAGGACTGTTTAGAGATGCTTATGGTAAATGTTTAGAATTTTTTGGCTCCCCTTGCAATGCCACTTCATCCTTTGAAGTTGAAACTTGTGCAATGCTTGCTGAACTACAGACTGCTGCTTCTCTAAATTTTAATAGGCTTATACTGGAAATCGATTCTGAGACACTTTTTCACATGCTTACTACTAAGCTTAAGTCTGCTTGGTATATTAATACATTACTGAGAAGGATCTGGCTTTATATTGAAATGCAAAATCTTCATATTCAATACTCTTTCATTTATAGAGAGGATAATTCCTCAGCGGATTGGTTGGCTAAATGGAATATATATATATATATATATATATATATATATATATATATATATATATATATATA
>NEWO01001352.1:96716-106781 GCA_003013225.1 Phalaenopsis aphrodite | reverse complement strand
TATATATATATATATATATAATTAAACATCTTTTAAAACCAGATGTTGAGATATCCATTCGAATGGCCGACAATTTCTAACTTTAACGACCGACAATTTTCTGGCAACTCTACTGGGGCATGGATTTACACACCATTATGATCAGAATGTCTTATCTTCACACATCGATAATATGTCCATGTCCCTCATGGAACAGATTACCCTTCTTTTATTGACAAGCTTTCCTCATTTCTTTCTTGGGCAAGTACAGTCAACTCTTTTGGATTCCAAGAACATTTATTTAAACACTTTCAAATAGAGAGGTTCAGGAGTCCTTTAGGACTTTATCTTTTGTGTGAGGTCGGACCACCAATAGGTGTGTTGGTGGACTAGTTCCTCCTGGACAATATACGTTGTGAAGTTGGCCCTACATTGGGTCCTAAACGTCACTGTTTCTGCGTATCTTTTGGGTTTGGGTTGTTATTCTATGAATCAAGCCAAGTTGTACGTCTCTTCACGCTTGTTTAATTTGTTAATTGAAACTCTTTAATGCTGTAATAAAAAATAAATAATAAATTTGAAAATTAAAATAAGAAAGGACTTGCCCAGTCCACAGAACAACCTTTGTTAATTTTTAGTGTTTGCACTTAGATTACAAAGTGATGGTCGATACAAACCCTCGAAACATTTTCCTTTAAAGTTGCTACAATGGTGTTCCAAACTCTCACCTTCTCCTATAACTTGATGAACAGCCGCGATGCCCGCAACGTCGCCCCCACGATCAAGTTTGGTGTCAGATTTGACAAACTTGAGGTTGTACTTGGAAAAGTCCCATTTGCCATCATGAGGGTTGCGGCACCAGAAGTACAAAAGCCTTCTGTCAAGTTCAATTTGAACTACCCCAAGGATTTCCCTTCTTGCAAGAAGGCAAAGATCACTGTCACCCCGACATCTTTTAAGTCTGTCGTTCATGTGCTTGTTTGTTCGAGAGTATTTACACTGACTGCCGGTAGATTTATTATTGTCGTGCCTACTGTACTGTCTGTCAATGGAAAGAAAAATTGAATTATGAATGTAGAAGACTCGGTTGATAGATCTACTGCCCCGTCGCCAGTATTTGAGATTGGTTCTAGTTCGAAAATTGTGCCATTAACTAGGTCACAAAGAAGAAACTGTAGTCGAAGGGTTCAAAGGACTGCCAATGCCCAGGTTACAGAAACAACGCCTTTTGATGAGATTCCCCACCAGGAGAAACTCGAACTATCTGATACCTCTCCTCTCTTTTGAGGGAGTAGGATTCATCCATTGATGAATACCACCAGATATGAAAGCATTCATAGGATTGTCACTGCTCTGTCATTATCCATGTTCATGGTGAGGAAAGGGAGAAGCCCACTCCTATCACTAGAGTTTGTACAAGATTTAAAAGATTGGCTTAGAAGGAAGGTTGTTTAGTCATTGAGTTACTCAAGTGGGTAGGATGCACAGTATCTCCTCAGATGAAGAAACAAATTTTAAAAGATGTCAGAGCTGCCTGTCAGTTCCAAATATCAGTTGAGGTTCCGCCAGTTCTTTTTTCTATCAGATTCTGCCTGGGTAGTCGATTCAACACCATTTTAGATACTGTCGCTATCGCTCCAGGGCATGTAGGACGTCGATCGGTCAAGTTACGTTTGGGTCCTAGAATACTACTTATTTTTGTTCATAGGGATGTTCTAAAGAAAGATAAGGATAAGAAGTTACCCGATGTTGACCTCACTTTTGGTTGAGGTTTAGTTTTTTTCCCTTTAGTAGCTTAGGATCTAGCCATAGGACTTTCCTGTTGACTATTTTTAGATGACTAGAAAAAGGAACCCTCACCATTAGAAACACTGAGCCATTCTTTTCTCAACTTGAAGTTCCACATATTATTCTTAATCTCTAGCACTTAGTATGTGGGGTCAATACGGGGGAGATCAAGGGATATCCCCATAGGACTGCCTGGCCTTAAGGTTAACCCTTGGTGTTGTTCTAGAGCTGGTTCATTCACTTGCACTCACTTTCACTTATAACCTTAAACCCAAACTTTGTTGACATTGATCCCTTGATCTTTAGGAGACTCGTGTAGATGGTCCCCTAGACCCACTAGCCCTAGGCTAAGGTCTAGCTAAGATAGTACATGAAGGACCCAAAGTAGAGGATTCCATTGGTCCATGGCTCAAGAAGAGTGGTTGGCACCCCAATTGGACCAAAATATCCAATTTAGCCTTTTTCCCCACAAATCTACCCAAATTACCTAAACTCCCCCAAACCCTAAGTTTGGCCAAAATTCTCAATTTCACCAAAAATACCCAAATTTGTTCAAAAATCATTTCAAACCATTTTAAACTACCAAATTGCCCAAAACATCCCAAAATTTCTAAATTTACCAAATACCCCAAAATTTGGCCAAAATTATAAAAATGCCCTTGGTGGCCCAAACTCTCCCAAAACCTCCAAAATCATCTCAAATGTCCCTAAACAAATTGTACCCTTTCATTGAACTCATTTTGACCAAAACTCCAAAATTGCCCTTAAAGGACCAATTTCCCCAAATTCACTCCAAATGTCTATCAATTGGACCCCAAACTTCCCAAATTTCAATTCTAAATTCAAATTAATCATGACCAAACTTAATTCAAATCAAATCTAAGCTTAATTGACCCATGCTTTGAGCTCAATTTTGCTACAAACCAAAACCCCCAATTTTGACCATATGACCCAATCTTACCCAATTGAACCCCATAGCCCATTCATTTGCTTTGATTTTCATCATAAACTCTTGAAAAAACTTCAAAATACCAAATTAAACCCTAAATTATCCTTGATCAAGCTTTACTTCTACTCAATTTCAACCAAAAATCAAAATCCCCAAATTTTCCCCAATTTGGTCATGTCTCCAAATGTTACTTAATTGAATGCTCAAACCCCAAAATTGACACCCAATTGAAGTTGAGAACTCTTAATAATATTCCCCTAGACTATTTTCAACCATCAAGTTGGACTTAACCAAACTCTAGCCCAACCTAAGCCCAAGTCTAACCCAACATCCATAAATTGATCACATGCTCAAAATCCCTCAAATTGAACCTCCAAATCAATTCAAAATCACTTCAAAACTTTTCTAAACCCTTCATGATAATCATACATAGAATATTGCTCAAAATTTTTAGTCTAATATCATGGCTAGCCTAACCCAAACCCAACTTCTAGCCATTTTTAACCAAATTGAATCCATGCACCAAAATTGACTTAACCATCCCAAAGTCACCAAATTAATGTCACCACAACCACAATTTGGACCCTATTGACCAGCTTAAACATAACTAACTACCTAAGTGAGCTATGCATCAATGGTCCCTTGATTTAAGGGATCTTAACCATATTTGGGCCTTATTTGAGAATTCTTTGCCATCATCACTTTCCATTGGGAGTAAATCATAATTAACTCTCCCCTGACCTCCCTAAGCCAAGAAGTGACTAAACCCTATATATCCACCTTCTCAACCACCAAAAATAGCCACCCAAAGGAGCCCCCATTGGCTAAAACTCATAATTAAACTCACCTATGCTGGCCAGATCTGATTGGTCACTAGAGCTCTTGATCCCTCCACCTAAGCTTCAATTTGCACCCACCAAATGACCTTGGTGGCCAGCCCAAGCCTTTCTATTTAATCATCCCCATCCATGGCCAAAAGAGAGCTAACCAAAATCCTAGGGGAAACTCTGCCAAAATCTCACCAGAGACTCTCCAATAATTCTTAAGCTCAAGCCAACCATCTTGCCTCTCGGGTTCCCTCTGTTAGAGTTCAAATTTGAGCTTAAAATCAGGCCGAAACAAGGACATTCTTCTCCACAACTCAAGAGTGAACCAAACTCAAACTAATTATGCTCACAACATCTCCATTGTGAAAGGAGTTGATCCCCCACAAAAGCCCCCTCTCAAACAGCCCCTAGCATAGCTTTAGACAAACACCTGAAATCGAGTTTGATTGAAAACATAACTAGAAAATTCACCAGGGCCTAAGAATTCATCTGGAGATTCATTGGACCCAATTGAAGCTACCACAACCATCTTATTGAGGCCTCCCCTCTCAGATAAAGGTATTGAGCTCTAACCCTAACCCGAGCATATTTTGATTCTTCATGAGTAATGGCTTGATTTCATGTTTGATAAGCCATATAGATATGTTCATGTTGAGTAGATGAAGGTTTAGAAACAAACTCTATGTTATTTGATTGAGTCTAGACCAAGATCTTAAGGTTTTAGTGTGAACGACTTACGGGTTGGGACACTTGGGGACGATGACTGAGAGTCGTTTGATCACACATTTATTCAATATACTGAGGAGATTGAGCCGAACCAACTTTTGGTACATGAACCGCGGGCTGCATGGTAGCTGATGTGTCTAACAACAACAAAAGGCGAAGCGCCGCGTGTAAAGCTCGGAGCGGACGAGCTTGCACAGACTGATTTAAGTAGGAAAAATATGGGTTTTATGAATTATTTTAGATACATGAACTTCAAAAATTCATATCTTCTCTAGAAAAATCATAAAAACTAAAAGAGAAATACCCTCTTGCTCAGTGAATAGAAGAGAATAATGTGGACCAAAAATTAAAAAAACTGCCCAATGTACGTTTTTTAATTAATTAAATACTCTTTGAGTATTTTAAATCATTATGATTAAATACTAATCACCATGGCTTGACATTTTTAGGGTTGATTTCTTTTTGACAGAGGGCACCTCCTCTGATTTTTCAAAAGTCAGAGAGCACCTCTATGCATCTAACCTTAATTTTCAAGCCTAAATGGCTATTTTGGCTTTATTTAATCATATAAATTAAAATATTGCTTACAAAATTATAGGATTATTTTTTTTAGGTTTCTTATGGTACGAGGAGCTTAGGAAAAATATTTTGATGATTTGAATAATTTTGTGTATTTCTGTTATTAATTAAATATTTTTACCTTATTTTAATTTACTTAAGTTAAATATATATAAAAAATTAACAAAATCAATTCCACATTGTTCATAAAAATCAATCCAACTCATTGTAACAATTTCAAATTTATTTAAGTTGATTTGGTCATTAAAGATGATTTTGTAAGTAAAAATGTTATTTTTGCACAAAATAAATTATATTAAATTAAATAAGATTGGGAAAATTTTAAAAAATAGTTTTCTAACTTCCTTGTGATCAGGGCCATTTCATAAAAATATTTTGAATAAAAAATAATAAAAAAATTAAAAATTTCAAAAATACAAAAAATGGTTCAAAATGTGTCTAATTGTTCCCTGATCACTTGGGACCCCTTAAAATATTTCTCTTGATTTTTCAAAATTAAAAATAAGTTTTTAAAGGCCTAAAAATGCTTTTTTTTATTTTCCATTAAAATAATTACAATAAATTAAAAATAAATCATAAAAATATAAAATTTGTTTCTTTGAGTTTCTTGGACTTATGAGGGTTTAATGAAAATTTAAAAGTGAATTTTGAAATTTAAAACATATTTTTGGGCTTTAATGGTCATTAAAAATGACCTTTAAACAATTATAATAATTGCAAAAAAATTCAAAAAAATCATGAAATTTTGTCAAAGTATTCTTCTGACATAGGAAAACCTCTAACTTCTTTTTGATTAATTAAATAAATTATTATTAAAAAATCCTATTTTTGAGTTTACATAATTATTTTAAATTAAATCAAATTTTGAAAAATCTTGCTCTCCTTTGTGGTATTTTAATTATTCCATGGATGGGATACTTAAAGATTTTCAAGGCCATTTGAATTTTGCTTTAAAAATTATAAGATGCAAGGCCAAATGGGCAAAGAGGTAGTTTTAGATTTTGGTGCGTTAATCAAAATTTAGGATTAACCATTGGGGATGGGAAAATTTTGATCCTTAATAAATATATTGGATGATTGAAATGCAATGGGTTAAAGGTAGAAACTCACTTACCACCTTTTACACAATATCAACAAAATTATAATTTCCCTAATCATCAAAACTTGGAAGTCAATTAAGATCAAATGATTCTTAAGGGATTGGATTAAGCTAGGAAGATGATAAATTACTTATCCTAAGCCTAAAATTGATGATGATGTGATCTTTCAATAAGGATATATGTCACTTAAACTAAAATTTTAACCACCACCTTTTTCACCCATTATGAACGTTAAGGGCTTGGTAGTGACCTAGGCTCGATGTATAAACTCAAATGGTTGGATTTAGAAGATAATTTGATTGGGGATTAACATCTTTTAAGCACTCCAAGCTCATTTGTGATAGGCACAAAATCTTTAATAACTTAAGCTTTCCTTAGGGGCATCCATCCATATAATCTTTAAAGTAAAGTATCCAATTGATTAAGTATTCTATCTTTAGAAAAATTAAATTGTCAAGTTTCTCTGAGCAATGGGGTAGCCACACTCTAACCCTGGATGATTAATGGAACAATATGATGAAGTTCTAAATGAACTCAAAAAAATTTAAAAGATCCTCAAAGTTGCTCTGGGTCATTCCCCAACACTTCAAAATCTTTTAGATATCTTGAAGGGCAAGCTGAACTTGCGATATTTTTTTATAAAATAATTCACTAAGATCTTTTGAAAAGTCATACTTTGGGGTTAGATAACTATACCTTCTTCAACCCTTGCAATTTAATTTTCCTACAAAATTATATACATGTCTTGCAAGTACTAACTTTTCAGGTGGAGGAACGAGAAGAATCGACAAGTACACTTTTAAATTATTGCACTTACCTTTATGTACTTCTTACTTCAAACTTGCATGTTAAACATAAATGTCTCCCTACATAAAAACTAAAACTGCTAGGATAGCTACAAAACCAAAATAAAATTTAAAAATCAAACATGATAAAATTCACCGCCACAACATTCAAAATATAAAATAACCCAAATTTAATCACAAAAATCACAAAACAAAAATTGCAACTAAATTAAGATGTCTCTATATGATGATTGAGAATCCCTCATAGGAGGTAACCTATGGTTGCTAACGAGAATTCCCACGGTCTGAATGAAAGTATGGAACTCATTAAGTTGTGTTTAGTAAATTCATTTGGACTAAGTGAATGTGAAAGAAAATAGTGGTACTAGAATGAGGGAACAGTAGGATCATAACCAATGTAACTCTAATTAACTTTAATATGCCCCATAATCTTTAAATAAAAATAACCATAGGAAACATTTGATTTGACATCATGACTTGACACATTAGAAAACTTAAACTCACCACGACGAGGAACTGGGAATAACATTGTGGGCAACACGATCATCTTCAACAGCAAAATATGTCTACACCAGCTAAACCATCCTTTTGTTAGAACTAAACAACCAAGACATAGAACTTTGAGGTTGTCCTCCTAGTGCGACATAAATCCTCAGCTTATCTTTAGGTTTTTTTATAGCTCTACTACACAATGTAAGCCCTAACTCATTTTAAGATTCTGAGGTTGTCTTTTTTTACGACCTCAATCCTCATTTGTTCCAGGTTATTTGTGTGATCCTTTCACACGAATGTAATCCCTAAATAACTAAAATTGGCAGGATTAAACATTTAAATATTCTTCCTCTAAATTGAAGCCAAACCATAGGATAGTTCGGGAACTCACTGAGGTTCTCCTTCGAATCTATACCATCCCTTAGTCTTTCTTTCTTTAGATTCCATAATATGTTCCAAATTTGAGTCATTCCCCTTTCACATTTTCTTCGGTGATTTCGGTTATCTAAGATTTAATTAACTATTAGGTCTTAATTTTATAGGAAACTTTTCTGAACACAGCTTAATATAAACCTTATTTAATTATTCATTATAATAAGGGGAACTTGTCGGCTTATAAATAAAATGGTTTTTGTAGACTAAACGGATGTCATATGTTTCTTAGTTTATTTGTTCGAGCCTCACCCTCAAGTCTTGTGTTTACCCTTCAGGATAAATACATGGCTTGAGGTGTAACGCTCTTTCATTTAAACTATGAAAGATATAGAATCAATTTGATTTCATATTTTCTAAGACTTATATATATGTAAATTGAATTCCTTTCCAAAGCAGGTGACGGGATTCTCATTCTGGCGACCAACAACTTCCAACGGGCAACTCCTCAACTATTAAGTCCCAACAGTCGATGATGTACATGGTCCACATGGTGAGGAGCATGCCTCTCTTTTTCACATCGATGCCTCTACCGAGACACTCCATCTTAAGGAATCACCAAAAAAGAAGGTATGGATACCCAAGGTTGTTGCACCGGTACCATTTGATGAGCCCGTAGGGCAAGTTTGTGGAATGAAGCAAAGGTATGAAGTATCGAATGTTGTTTCAGCTATTATTATCGAGTCTGATGTGTAGAGAGAAGATGCTCGGGAAAGTCCTCTGGATCTCAAGATAATTCAAGAAAGGATTATTGGAGAAAAAATTGAAAAGCATAGAGCCAAGCTTTCCAAGTTGGCCAGAGAACATTGTTTGAAGGTTAGTGATGAAGATTTTGACTTTAGTGATTATCTCGAGGAGGATTTTATGAATACTAATATCATTGAGACTAGAGCCGCTTCATCTCCGCTTGAAGCTTAGCTACTTGTTGAGGGGAATGTTGTGGATGACTTGTGCAGGGCTGTTTTGTTAAGAGATGAGCAGATCAGCCAGATGGAGAAAAGAATGGAGGAGATGGCCGCCACTATGTCCATCATGACTACAATGCATGGACAATCCCAGACACAATAGTTAGCTTATTCGGAGGTCAATCAACCAGAGATTGTTCAGATTACAGATGAAAGAAGAGAAGTTTCCTCCACCAATAGAGTTGATCATTAGAAGAAAGATTAACCCCCCCATAGTGTAATGCCAGAGAAGGATATCAAGTAGATGGTCAAACAGTAAGTTCAGGAGGCCTTAGCCCTGTTTAAGGGTGGTGCATAAAATTACATGTTGACTATCTTTTTGCCTCTACTCAGTCTTTTGAATATAATGATTATGATTTCATCTATGTTTTAACTGTCTCTAGTGATGACATAATTGATTGTGACAAATCTAACCCCGATCTCGATTCTTAAACTGATCCTCAAATTATACTTATGTTAGATGAACATGTTAACAAGATTGAAGAAGATGTCGATGACGCCAGTTATCATAGTTTTGGAAGCGAGGTGTCAGTCCTTGAGTGTCAAGGAGCACTACTTGTCATTAACTTGGACTTCTCTGATACAGAAGAGGCACTGGGAGTTTTGCCTAGAATATAAGAAGAAGAAGAGATTATAAAAATAAATTTGAGAAGTAGAAAGGTCTTACCCTTGAGAGTGGTTTCAATAAGCAAAGGAAAACAAATAGTTACACGTGAAGAGCCACCTCCAGCTATAGAAAAAATTCCTATTCCAAGTAAAATTGGAGGCACGTATATAGTGGAATACAATGTACTAGCTCATCTTAGGAGGTTGTCGACCAAACTAAGCCTCTACGATGCTCTGATGCTATCAATGGAGATGAGATAAGCTCTGGTCACGACTCTACTTGCTTCAAAAATTTTCTTAGCCCAGTTGGCCATCACATCCTCAAAGGAAGTTTGCCCGTTAAAGGAACAACCTGGGGTGACCTTCACCGATGAGGACTTTTTTCTTGGTAGTGTCGATCATAACTGGCCACTCTACATTTCAATCAACATAAAAAAATTTGTGCTTTCAGAGTTTTGGTAGATCTAGGAGCATCACTTAACTTAATGAGTCTATGGACATTAGCATAATTGGACATTGATGCTCAAGAGCTTACTATCGATAGGATGATGCTAAGAAGATGGGAAAGAGCTCTTTGATCGATCAGACTACTAATAAATATTGGAGGACTAGTAACAACCACCAAGTTTTATATCATCAACGCAGAGACCTCTTTTAATGCCTTGCTTGGTTGACAATGCCTGCACGAGCATAACATGGTTCTGTCATCACTACACCAGTGTATCAAGTATTTAAAAGAAGGATAAGAACATTGCATCAAAGAAGATTTACAACCATTTTCAGGTCATGAGGTAGGCATCCATGAAGACGCCGCTT
>NEWO01001352.1:51237-69169 GCA_003013225.1 Phalaenopsis aphrodite | reverse complement strand
TTGGTTATGTAAACACTAAGAAAGTTTCATTGTGTGTTGGTTGTTGAGTTACTTTTCTTCTATTAACCCCAGACAATCGCCGCGAGAAGCAATGAAATACTAGTTTAGTATTTTATACATTGAATTGGAACTTTTGTTGTGGACTTATTATTGGTCAGGTGTCGTGAGCTTCTTGCTGCTCCCACCATGAATTGTTAACCACAGTGCAATGAACATCTTTCTCAAGGATTGTTACTACATTGGAGGCATACGATGCTCAAATTAGTAATTGAGATAGGAATTTATGTTACCTGACTTATAATGTTAGATGGGTGGTCTTTTACCTACACAAACTTGGGCACTAATTAGGTTCTAATGACATCAAACTCTCTTAACTTGGGGTGTATAAGAATGATTTCAGAAGAAAGACAAAAAAATGGATTCATATTGACATGATTAGCTTTTGGGTCATGTTAGGATCTAAAAACTTGACCCAATAAATTTCCAGGTCGAGGTTTAGTTTGACACCAAACCCAAATTTGACCAATATTTAACCTGAATTTTACGTAAACGTGACCCAAAACAATGTATTTTTTTTTATTGTAAAATGGCTATTCTGTGTTACATTAAAAAAGCTACTCAAGCCAAGTTTGGGTAGTTAGGCTCAAGGAGAGTTTGGTTTGGATCATGTTTTTTAACCCATTTAACAATTGGTCGGATTTTGTGCCCATTGTAGCTCCTGTTGTCATCATTACCAACTTCTTAGGTGTCAAATAAAGAATCACGATGAAAAGACTTTGCAAGCATATCTTAAAAGGCGAATTTTTGGCCTATGGATGATGCTGTTGAAGAAAAGTTGCTTATATAGATGATGTTTATCATAAGTTTTTTTTATGCTAGGAATTGTAGCTTTGTTGACCTCACTTTTAGTGAAGGTCTTAAAATCACATCCATAGACCAAATTCAACTTGACAAATCTTATGACTTAAGATTCTCAGATATATTTAAAAGACTTGAAAATAATCATTATGATCATTAAGATAAAAGGTCTACCAACATTGACTTCATTGAATATATCTAGGGTCATTAAAACCCTAAAAATTGAAATAACCCTCAAAACACTCTTTTCGAATCTTAACAATGACTATACCATAAAATGATCAGATCAGTAGTGACAAAGCCAAATCTGGTCAAATCTTGACCTAATAGTCATTACATTGACCATAAAGTCAACATTGACACCCAGTTGATCCAATCGGTCAACTTTGACCCAGATGGTCAGTTGTCAATTTCGGTGATACTGGTCAACTTTGGTCCATTTGGACAAGGGAATCAGTCCAAACTCTGAAATGGTCAAATTGGATCATTTGATCATTTCAAAACATCAAAATGGTCAAACTGGACCATTTGGCCAACTATAGACACAATTGACCAACTATTGGTCAAAATGACTAAAGTGAACCTCCAGGACCACTACATTGACTATATTGGTCAACCCTTGACCAAATAAATCAAACTTGGTCACAGTGGTCAATCCATGACCTAATGACCAACACATTGACCACACTGGTCAACCCTTATCCTAAATGGTCAAACTTGGTTAAAATGGTCCATCCATGACCTAATGACCAACACATGGACCCCATGACTAACCTAGCCATGACATTGTTAGAAAATTCACATAGGTCAACCCTACATCTAAACTGGTCAACTATGCTCAACTTGGTCAACTCTAGTCAACCATAGTTAACCTGGTCAATTTTGGTCAAAATATTCAATTTTGAATCAAATTGATAAAATTGGTCAAATGGTCAACACCCAAAATCATTTTGACCAATTTATGGGTTAATATTATAATTTTCTACATTTTTAATTTAATTACATAATTAATTAACCCAAAATTAAATGACATCCCACATGACATCAAAAACCCATAATTGATTTTTTTTAATTAAATCTAATTTATAGGGAGTCACCAATGGGTCACCTATGACCCATTAAACTCATCATGACATAATTATTACTTTGACTAATCCATAAACCATGACTTTCAACCAAGGTTAAACACCATCATGAAAGGATGAAGGAGATGTCATTCTTTCATAAAAAGCTTAAGGACGATATGGTTGTGTCATCATACACCTTCCTCATCATCCAATTGGAAAGAACTCTAATCCACATTATCCTCCCCTCATGATTAGTCTCATTAATGCATCTTCATGGAAGTGAGGAGAAGAAGAGCATTTGTGGCACTCCATTACAAATCCATTACATGACTTGTAAAATTTATATGGGGAGGGTTAATTCTTTAAGCCTTAACCAATCCTATCCACTTCATAGACCATCCAATGAGGGGAAGCCAAATCTTGGATTAAACCTTCACCATAAGTGAACCCAACATGGGTTAACCTTGGGGAGATGAAGTAAGCTTATCCTTGTGCTGAAATTCTATCTTCAGTCATTATGGCATTAAGTAGAAACTTCCCCAAATGAACCCAAAGCTAGCCATGGCTTTTTCAAGGCCTATATGAAGGCTAACCTATGAGCTTCCAGGGAAGAGTAAAAGGATACAATGCTCAAGGGAAGAAACCATCAACAGTGAAATTCTTCCCTATCTTATAGGCAATTGATTCCCCATAGAATCAGGCCGTGGAGCTCATTGTATCTTTCAAATTTTAATTAAAAAAAAATACCTTTGAACTCAGGACAATGAGTAGAATATTTTGGACATATAATTAGAATTTAATTAATTATATTTAATTTTTAATTAATTAATTACTCTCAGGAGTAATTTAATTATTAAAAATTATTTATAATTTAAAAAATTCTAAAACTTTTAGGGAATTATGTATAAGTCCTTAGGAAACTGCCATATTTTTCCCATGGCCAGCAAAACTCCCTAGACATCAATTTCTTAATTTCTCTAGAAAGTTATAATTATATGTAAAATAATTATAAAAAATGTGAAAATTGGAAATTAAAATCAGAAATGGTTAGAAAACTTAGAGTGACATTTTTGAACTCTACAATGACAAATTTTTATCCGTATATAAATTTAGAAATGATATTTCATTTATAGGGTCAAATTTGTAAAAATAAAAATTTACATATTTACCCTAGCCTTCTTTAGGCTTGGACACTAGCCTTAGTGACACTTAGAGTTAACCAAACTCTAATCTTTAGACCCAAATGACATAGGGTCTAATTCACATCCTCATGACCATTGCGTCTAACCCCATAGACTCAATATGACAAGACATTTAAACCAAGGCTTGATTTGAATTCAAGTCAAATCAAACAAGACACTTACATTTCATCTAAGTGAACCCAAAACACTAATTAAGTCTAAACCACATTTAGACCAAATTAAAAACTTAGTTAAACCTTAACTACATTAGGTTCAACCCACATTGAACCTAAATCAAACCTAAAACTTAGGTTGAACCCAAATTGAACCCAAATTAACCAAACCTTAGGTTCAACCCACATTGAACCTAAATCAAACCTAAAACTTAGGTTAAACCCAAATTGAACCCAAGTTAACCAAACCTTATGTTCGAAATATATTGAACCTAAATCAAACTTTAACTTAGGTTCAACCTAAATTGAACCTAAGTCAACATCAACTTTAGCTTCAACCCAAATTAAACTTCTCAACTTCAAACTTAGGTTCAACCCGACTTGAACCCAAATTAACCAAACGTTAGGTTCAACATATACTGAACCTAAATCAAACCTTTAACTTAGGTTCAACTCAACTTGAGCCTAAGTAAACATCATACCTTTAGGTTAAACTCAAATTGAACATAACTAAACTCAAACCCTTAAGTTCAACCCAACTTGAACTTAAGATAACACAAATCTTTAGGTTTAGCCTAACTTGAACCTAAGTCAATTCCAATTCTTAGGTTCAATCCAACTTGAACCTAACTCAACCCTGTAGTCTTGATTACATTAGACTTAAGTCAATTCAAACACTTAAGTTCAACCCAACTTGAACTTAACTCAACCCTTAAGTCTTAACTACATTAGGCTAAAGTCAACACAAACACTTAGGTTCAACCCAACTTGAATCTAGCTCAACCCTTAAGTTTTAACTACCTCAACCCTTAAGTTTTAACTACATTAGACTTAAGTCAATTCAAACTCTTAAGTTCAACCCAACGTGAAAGTCAACCAAACTCTAGGTTCAACATATACTAAACCTAAATGAAATCTTAAACTTTAGGTTCAATCTAAATTGAACCTAACTCAACTCAACCCTTAAGTCTTAAATACATTAGACTTAAGTCAATTCAATTTCTTAAGTTCATCCTATATTGAACTCAAATCAACCCAACTTTAAGCCTTAATTACATTAGGCTTAAAATATTCAAACTCTTAGGTTCTACCTACATTGAACCTAAATCATCTCAAGTTTTAACTACATTGGACTTAATCCTTAGGTTCTATCTACATAGAATCTAAAACATTTTAAGTTTTAACTACATTGGCCTTAAACCACTTTAACCTTTAGGCTCAATCTACATTGAACTTAAAACACCTTAAGTCCTAATTGGACTTAAACCATTTTAAAACATTAGTTTCTACCTACATTGAACCTAAAATATTTTAAGTCTTAATTACATTAGACTTAAAACATTTCCAATCTTTAGGTTCTACCTACATTGAACCTAAATTATCTACTCACATTGGACTTAAAGCTCTAGGTTCTACCTACATTGAACCTGAATCATCTTAAGTTTCACCGACATTAAACTTAAATCTTAGGTTTCAGTTAAACTCTCTCAGGTTTAGTTGACATATGACCTAAAACAAATGACATCATAAAAATCTAACTCACCGACATAAACGACATCTTAAAAGACATTTAAACTTAAACTTGAACATCTGTGTTCAGGTTTACAAGGATTTCTTACATGACACAATCTATGGTTGCTGACAAGAATCTTCCAATTCTGGTTTAAACACCTTTTGGACTAAGTAAATTTGAATATTTCATGGCCCCGGGACAACGAAGCCATAAACATCTTGACTGGGCTGCTTAAAAATTATTTAACCAATTAAATGACAAAGATAAATCTGAAGACATGATTTTATGTTAAGCATGTTCTGTTTTGCAGGTTTATTAGATACATGAAAATAAAATTTTTCTTTTGATTTCTTTTGCATGTTATAGGGCGTGCTAACTCTGTTTTGCAGGACGATATTTAAAAGCGGAATTTCAAGACAACGAAACCAGATAAAAACAAACAAAACAAAATAAAACGACATAAACAAAATGACATGAAATAACACAAAACCAAAATTTTTAGGGTAGCCACAAACCAAAACTTGTAGCATAGCCATGAACAAAAAATTGACATGACAAATACAAAACGACAAAATGACATAACATGACAGAAACAAAACAAAACAAAAACAAAACAACATGACATAACATGTACAAATAAAACAAAATCTTTAGGGTAAAATCAGATTCTTAGAAATCTATTACCCCAGGAATAAAACATTTGATGTTTCTTTCCTTGATCTTTTAAAAGAGCGAGTGTTAACAAGAATCAGGAGTTTTCTTAGGTAAATCTAGAATTGCCTAAGATGTATTTAACTATAGGAGCTTGCTCCTATTGGAAAATTAAGAATTTAGAATTGGTGATCAACCTAAATCTCTAGTAATCAAACCTTTTATGTGGTTTTCCTTATACGAGATTTTGACATTTTAGAGTCTTCTCTTTAAGTTTACCACCCAACATTTCTCTTATTTTCTATCATTATTTGCCCTTTCCCTTTTTCCTAATTCCTTTAATACTTGAAAATTAAGGTAAATTGGAAAATAGAGCAATAAAATAGACAAACAGAGTGGCAACTCCAACATCCTTACCGACAATAGACACCAGACAAAAAGAGAGAATTGGCGGCGACCACGAACGACAAGTTCTGGGCTGCAACAAGCTTATTGGCATATGGATCTTTCTCTGTTTCACCACATGTTTGAGGATTAATATGGTGTTTTACTTCAATTTGGTCTCCTAAAAGGGCATTTTGAAAATTATTGAGAAATCATTGTTACTGTTAGAATAATGGGGGATGGAAACCCAGAGTATTTCATAAAATGCTGAAAAATAATTTTGCGGCCACTCTACTATGAAGGTATTTTGAAACTAAATTTGGCCCACCATTTTTCTGTGGAAATCCACTTTGGTGAATAGGTATTTTAACCCATATTGTATTTGTAATCCTATTAAGAAGTTTATTGAAATGAACTTCCATGGCCAGTTGGTACTAACAAGGGTGAACAACTTATCTATTGCTTTGAATGCTTTAATATATTGCAAAGTAGACATCAACTCAAAGAATTTTGTACATTCAGAAGCATCCCGAGTACTAAATATAGTGTTTCAGATTTTGGAGTCGTCTCTACACTTAAGGGGCCGTTTGGGATCATTTTTGTTTCTTTTTTTACTTTAATTTTGTTTATATTTAGATTTGAAATAAAACATGTTTGGATTTTGTTATTTTTGAAAACACTCAAAACACCTAAATATTATTTTGAGTGTTTTCAAGAGCATGTTAATTTATTTTTAGAAACAAAAAATAGAAACATGTAAAAAACACACCAAACAATCATGCTTTAACGAAAGAAAAACAAACGCAAAAATTTTAAAAAAAAAAAGCCAAAGTTAATCCCAAATAAGTCCTAAGTTTCTTGTTACTCAAGTAGGCACCTCTTGAATCAAAGTCAAATGATGGACACCTTTGGTCACAAAGATTTGACCTTTTGGTACAGTAGAAGTTTTCGGTAATAGTATGCTTGTTCTCTAACAGGAATATTTGTTAAAATTGATGGCTTAATACTTGTATTTTTCTATCTAGATTTGATTTATTTTTTCTGGGCCTATTCATTGGCATTTGATGGCAATTGCTTCAATTAGTTGTCCAGCCCCTTTAGGTTTCCGACTTCTTTCAGGTGTTTAAATCTATAATATATTGTGCACTTACTAGACAATGCATTTATAGTTTGCATAGTCACAAATGGGATTATGGCCGCATTATTAATTAGACAAGTTTGTGTATTGGCCATATTGCTTTGCATTGTTTTGTACTTGATCACAATATTGAACTGCTATGGATAGAATATAGTCTAAATGGTAAGTTACAAGTCACTAATCGTGGATAAGATGAAAACATTTCCATAGTTAAATTTATCCATCTCCAGCTCAGACAATTGATGAAGATTGAGAAGTGCATGTATTGGTTAAATCTGATGATAGTTGAATCTGAAATCAAGTTTGGAAAAGTTTTTAAATTGTAGTAGTTAATCAAGTAAGTGCTTAGTCTATGTTAATGGATCGTGTTCCTTAATAGTGATCTTTCTCATTACCCTGTAGTTGATTAACATTTGTGATCCATCAACAATCTATTTCCACCCAATTAATTTGTGATTGATTTGGTGAACTCCTGTCTAGTTTGTTCCTTGCTCCACCTTGTCTACCTTCTGATGCCTAATATTCCCTCACTGCAATGGAGAATGAATGCAATGGATAATGGGCGAATCTGAGTTGATTTTGACCTCACATAATCAATAATAATTAATGCTCCATAACTCTTGAGTGATGGATTCTTAACCTCATGAAAAAGGGTGAAAGTTCTGCAAGTTCTGATTAATTATCTTGCATCAGTACCAGTCAACTGTTGAGGAAAGAAAAGAGATTTAGTTCGACTCTATTATTATGTCATGCAGGAGAATCAGTAAAAAAAATCAAGTTTGCCACCATACAATCTCTCAACTTGCTTGAGGGAAAGAATATTAGTATAAAATAAAGGAATAGTTTTTTAAACATTGCAACATATGCTATATGAGTTGTTGCTGCCATTAGTGTTACGACTCTACTTGACAGCTTAGAATTTATTAAGTTAGAAATTGCAGTTCGGCGGTAAAAACATTTAAATAACTATCCACAGATTTATAGAATCTTTCAAATATATAAGAGCCACTAATATTCATAAAGTATGATAAAAATAAAACATTTAGAAACAGCAACATAATTTGATGACAACATCTCAATCCAAAATTTAACAATAAATCACTATTTGAAGGAAACATTACAAGAAAACTACCATCATAAATACCTAGTAGTAGTATTTCTCCTCCTATAAACCAAGTTTCTCCTTCCAAACATATCAACTTATAAAATTTGTTTCTTGAAAGAGATAATTAAATTTAATAGTAATTTTTACTAAATGAGTAATTATATTTATAATATGTATTAAATTTTGATGCTAATGCTATGCATAAATGACCAAAAGTAAATGCAATTCATTATATTATAAAATCTTAAACTTCTACTTTAATTTTATCCATTCTTGTTTCACTTTAAGTTTTTATCCCATTTAACTTTCTTAAGAGTCATAATAGGATTAGCATCATACCCAAAATTATCCTAAAAAATATATCCGAAGTAATCCTAAAAATTTACCCTCAAAATTACACACGAAGATACACCTTTAACATTTTCTCTATCTTGCACGAGTATATTGCATCCCCTGCAATTACCGTCTGCGGGTAATTCTGTATGACTTAAACTTTTATTTAACATTTTACATTAATTAAAATCTTTTGAAATGTACTTTTATATGCAAGTCATTTTCTTCCTAAATTTTGAAACATAATTCAAATTTTCAAAATGCAAGACAGAAATGAATTATTAAAATTTTAAATTAGTTAATAAAATAATTATTCATTTAATAAAATTTTAATGTAATGCATAAAAGTAAACAAATACTCACCTTGGCATAAAAGTCTCTAAAATGCTTAACCCTTAATTCCTTTATTGCTTCTTGCAAAATTCACAAACCAAAGATCTACTCCCTTTAGGTCTAATTTTCTCAAATCCTTACTTTAGATCATAATATTAACAGTAATACAAAATTTTATTATAAAATTTAATATATATTGTATTAATCAAAACTCTATTCTTACCTTTGATAGAGCTTAGTTCGGTGTACACTTGCACACGGGCCTCTCCTACTTCGAATGGGCTCAACTCAAAATAGTGCTAATATCTCCTTCCCTCTTCTCTCTTTAATGGTGTTAATTTTATGAACATTTTACTATAATTTAGTTATCATGATGAACTTAAATTTATATAATGCAATCACTTAATTAATTAAAATTATTTAACAAAACTTACCTTTTTAGGCTTGGTTTCATGCACGCTAACTCTCTTCCTTTGCCTCCCTTCGGTCTTGACTTTATCCAGAGCCACACGCAAAAGCCGCACATGCGAGGGCCGCAGATCTTCTCTTCCCTCTTCTTCGATCTTGGCATGACCCGATAGAGCAGCGCATGTAGAGTTTTGCTGTTGGTCGCAGCTTCCTCCTCATTTGGAGACGACACAACGCCTTCCTCCTTCTTCGGTCGTTGATCTTCCTGCAGAGATTCCTTCGCACAACACAATCTAGGGCAGCACATGCGTCTTTTCTCTTCAGCCTTGGTTTGGGCTTGATCTTCATGTAGAGACCCTGACTTTACCTCTTCTGCCTTCGTTCTCGACACAAAGTCACAGATGCTTCTCCTCCCTCTTCTCCTTCGTGAGCACAGTGTCGAGCTACTCAACTTCCTTCTACGTGCACGACAGAGATTTATCTCTTGATCTTTCTGCTCTCCCTGTCATTCGCTAGTTTGATTCGAATGAAGGGAAGTGCAGAGCTTGCATTAAATTCATACGAGGGGGTGTGAATCCTCTATCCATCATCACACCTTATATTATTATATTTTTTTGTTATTACTCTTTTATTTCAGGGATTTCAATCTCTCATTTCCTTAATACAATTTTTCCTCAAAATTTAAAAAGTATCATGAATATAAACATACCTTAAATGAAAAACTTTTTCCGAAGTAACATCGTTCTCTAACCAGTGCTTCCATAAAATCTTTACAAATGGGATCTTCTATTACGAAGATTCTTCACATCAAAATTCAAAATTCTTTCAGGCTCCTCAACATTAAGTTAAATTAGGTTGGATATCAGTTGAGTGTGCTATTACCCTTCTAGCTTCATCTGCAATATACTTTCTAAGTGAGGAAATATAGAAAACATTATGCACTCCCTGCATATGAGCCAGCAAAGCCAATGTGTTAACAACCTTTCCGATCCTCTTAATAATTTCAAATGGATCGATAAATTTAGGGTTCAATTTTTTTTTTGTTTTTCCAAATTTTTGCACTCTTCAATGAACTGACCTTGATAAAAATAACTCCCTAACTTAAAACTCAACAGGTTTGTGCTTGGTATCGTAATATTTCGTCTATGTATCCTACATTGCTCTCAGTCTGTCTCTGATAAGTTAATTTTCTCAGTAACATCATTAACCAAATCAACTCTAATAATCTTCCAATCACCTATTTCAACCCAGCATAAATGTGTTATGCACTTCATCCCATACGAGGCTTCATATGGAGCCAGCCCAATCTGTTATTATAAGCAAAATCTACCAAATGTATATGTGATTTCATCCTCCACAAAAATCAAGGATACAACCTTAGTAGATCCTCCAAAGTCTGAATAGTCTTCTGTGGCTAATCTTCCGTCTGAGGATGAAAACCTATGTCGCAAGTTAATCTGGTGCCCAAAGCTTCTTGAACTTTCCTCCACAATCTAGAAGTAAACTTGTTATCTCCGTCATAGACAATAGTCTTCGACACTCCATTCAACCTCCCAATCCTAACCACATACAACTTGACTAACTTCTCCACTGGATCTGTTTATCTTATGGGGGAGAAAATAGGTAGATTTGATCAATTTATCATCCCAACCCTGACGTGATCTAGGTAATCCAATCACAGAATTTATTGCAATCTCCTTTCATTTCCACTTTGGAATGGGTAAAGGCTACAACTTTTCTCTAGGACGCCAATGTTCTATCTTTACTAGCTGACATGATTGACACTTAACCATAAAATTTGCCACACGTCTTTTCAATCCCTGTTCATCAGGTCCATGAAAATTGCTGGAGCATTAGTTAGTCCAAATGACATTATCACAAATTCATAATGCCCATATCTGATCAAAAAGACCGTCTTCTCTGTGTTTCTTCTTTAATCCTCAATTGGTGATAGTTTGATCTCAAATCAATCTTTGAAAATATAGAGGCTACTTCCAACTGGTCAAACAAATTGTCAATCCTTGGCAGCGGATATTTCTTTAAAACTTAAGCTTATTCAACTCTCTATAATCAATGCGCATCCTAAAGCTCCTGTACTTGACTCTTCAAATCTTACAACTTCATAACTATCATTTTATATGGTGCCTTGGAGATTAGCTCAGAACATGACATGAGGTTAATAGTGAAATCAATCTCTCGCACTGGTGTAGTCTCGGTAAATCATCAATGAATACTTGTGAATATTCTCTTACTACTGAAATATCACCTAAAGTCTATTTTCTTAGAGGTGTACATTACCTAAGCAAGAAAATCTTTATTTCCACAATTCAATAATTTGAAAACCTTCAAACGAGTAATTATCATGGATGTCAATCCTAAATTTAACTTCTGCCACCCTAGGTAAATTTATTTTGACATTCTTTTTACTACAATCAATGGTAACAAAGTTTTTAGACAATCAAATCAAATTTCTACAAGGGCCAAATAATAAGTTGTGTCAAAATTCTTCTCACCAATCATAAGCTCCACATAACATGATTGATTTACTTCTAGAAAAGTACCAAATAATATCGAAGCCACGAAAATGATATTCAATTGCATCATTTTAATTAGTTCCTCAATTACAAAAGTGTCATGCTCCTGAGTCAAACAATACTCCTATCAGCCTACTTTGAATATATATGATACTCGTTATTAAAATCATTGCATTTAGATTCAGCTTATTGATATATTTAAATTCTTACTTTATTTTATGAGTGACACTACATAAAATCTATTATGCATAAAAATATGCTTGATTAAAAGTCTTAAAGTAAAACATACTTGTGATTACGTCGGAGGAGTCCTTAGCTTCCTGCTGTAAAAGAGTAGAGACTCTGGCCTAGACACTCTGCTTGATTTTAATAGGATCTGACACTAATGCTTAAGATTCAGCCGCCCTGAATCTACCAAAGGCCTCTGAGGTGGTGCAACACTACCCTTAGAATCAGCTAGAGCCCTCTGACAAAATCTACAATAGTTCCTCGCCATATGTCCGTCTGGTGGCACCAAAAGTAGGTATTAGATCCAGACAGACAGTCACACTTATGAGAACTTTCACACTTGTCACATTTTTTCACTTCAAACAGAGTGTCAACGCTGTTGAATCTAGCTTTCATAACACTTGTATTATCTGATTAGAAAGATTGACTGTTCTGTAGCCTTAAGGAAACCTGGATCCTTCTTAATTGTTTCTTTTTTAAAAGTTCCTCCTCTGAATAGCTTCTTGTTCTAGCTCAATCTTCTTGGCTCACTTTACCAAAACAGAATAATTATCAATTCCAAGAGGAATAAAAAGCTGTCGAATTACATCTATCAATCCAGATAAAATTCAGTGATACTTGTTGTCTGTATTTGGAATCAATCGAGACACATACGTTGAGAGCATATTAAATTCTACCTCATATTGCATTATTGAGCGATCACTCTGTATGAACTGGTTGAATTTGTTCCGCATGGCATGAACAAATCTCTAATGGTATTCATGAACTCAATCAACTAAATTCTGTGGCTGACTCTACCTCCCTTTTTCTCCTATAACTCTCATCACCACAAAGTTTTTGGACATTCAATCCATGCCTAAAATTACATGAAATTTCACCAATGGTTAAAAAATAAGTTCTCTCAAAATTCTTCCCAGCAATCATGAACATGATTGATTAATTTCCAGAAAAAGTATCATTTTACATTCTAATTGATAATATCACGGGCATGAAAATGATGTTCAATTGCATTGCATCAGTACTCCTAACGGGCTACTCTAAAAATATTTGATACTTATCATTAAATTCATTGTGTTTAGAGTCAACTTATTAATATATTTAAATTCTTACTTTATTTTATGAATGACATGACAAATTCTATTATGCTTAAAAAATACACTTGATTAAAATTCGTAATAGTAAAATATACTCGTGATAACGTCGGGAGATTCCTTAGCTTCCTACTGAGAAAGAGCATGGACTCTCGGCTAGACACATTGCTGTAGGGCTGTCAAAAAAGCTTGTTGTTCGCGAACAGTTCATGTTCAGCTCATCAGAGAGTTTATGTTTGATTCGTTCGATAAGCAAACGAGACAAACACGAACAATTTTTTTTTCGTTCGGTTTATAAACGAGCCAAACACAAACAATCATTTGTTCGATCGTGTTTGAATCGTTATTGTTCAAAAAATAAGATAATTTGAAATAATTATATATAAAAAATTTATCATATTTTAATAATAATTTAATACTCTTAAAATTTATCATATTTTAAAAAATTAAGTCCTATAAATTAGCTTATATTAAATTATATAATTTTGTATTTATCTTCAAGTTTGTCTCTTAGCTTAAATTTTCTTATAATTCTTTTAGATTTATTTAGTTTTTTTTTAGTGAAGCCTAGTTTTTGGGAGTGAAATATCTCATATTATCTCTAGATTTGAATTTTTTATAGATGAGATATGTTATCTATTTTGCATTTGTGCTGTGATTCATACAGGGTTAAGCATTAATTTCTTATAGTTTAGGCTTTTGAAAGATTTTGAACAATTAGTACAATTCGAATAATACAAATAAATCTGTAAGATTTCAAACAATTCAAACAATTCAAATAATTAGAATAATTTGAATAATTCAAACATTTCAAATATATTTCAAACAAATCAAACCGAACACGAACAGTAACTTCACGAACAATTTTAAACACAAGTCTATTTCAAACACACATAATTTTAAATGAACCGAACACGAACACGAGCTCTGTTCATTCGTGTTCGATTTGCTTACACCCCCTACTTTTCTTGGTTTGACTACGATTTGGCACAAATCCTGAAGATTTTGTTGCTCTCAGTCTACCAAATGACTTTTAGGTGGTGCAACACTGCATTTAGAATTAGCTGGAGCCCTCTGACAAAATCTACGACAGTTCGTCGCCATATGTCTGTTCGATGGCACCAAAAGCATGTATTAGATCGAAACAGACATTCGCGCTTATGAGACCTTGCACACTTTTTACATTTCTTCGCTTCAAACTGAGTGCCGACACTTCTGGTTCTAGCTTTCTTAGCACTTGTATTGTCCGATTAGAAGGATTGCCAGTTCTGGAGCCTTGAGGAAACTTGGATCCCTCTGAATTTTTCTCATCTGAATGTTCCTCCTTTGAATAGCTGTTTGATGCAGCTCAATCTTCTTGTCTCTCTCAACCAAAACAGAATAATCATCGATTCCAAGAGAAATCAATAGGTGTCTAATCGCATCTCTCAATCTAGATAAAAATTGATGAAACTTTTTGTCTGCGTTTGGAATGAATCGAGGTGCATATCTTGAGAGCATAGTAAATTTTTCCTAATATTGCATTATTGAGCGATCACTTTGTATCTACCGAATGAATTTGTCCTACATATGTCTTCTGATAAACAGTGGCATGAATTACTCTAATGATATTCATGAACTCAATAAACTAAATCTTGTGGCCGACTCTATCCCCATATTTCTCCTATAACTATCATTACCACAAAGTTTTTGGAGATCCACTCCATGTCCAAAATCACATTAAATTTCTCCAAGATTAAAATAATAAGTTTTGTGTTAAAATTCTTACCATTAATGATAAGCTGCACCTAACATGGTTGATTAAGTTCCAGAAAAGTACCATTTTATATTCTAACTAAAAATATCGCGAGCATGGAAATGATATGCAATTGCATCATTTTAATTAGTTCCTTAATTATAAAAGAGTGTGGTGCTCTTGAGTCACAATATTCCTATCGGCTTACTCTGAAGATATATGATACATATCATTAAAATCATTGTATTTAGAGTCAACTTATCAATATATTTAAATTCTTACTTTATTTTATGAATGACATGATATAAACTCTATTATTCTTAAAAAATACACTTGATAAAAAATCTTAAAAGTAAAAGATACCGATGATAACGTCAGGGGAGTCATTCGCTTCCTGCTGTGAAAGAGCATAAACTCTAGGCTGGACACTCTACTAGGTTTGACCAGGATTTGTCAATAATCCTGATGATTTACCTGTCCTCATTCTACCAATGGCCTCTGAGGTGGTGCAGCACTTCCCTAAGAATCAACTGGAGCCCTCTGACCAAATCTACGATAGTTTCTTGTGATATGTTTGTTTGATGACACCAAAAACAAGTATTAAATCCATACAGACATTCGCGCTCATGAAATCTTTCGCATTTGTCACATTTCTTTGCTTCAAACTGAGTGTCAATGGTGTTGGATCTAGCCTTTTTAGCATTTGTATTGTCTGATTGGAAGGACTGTCTGTCCTGAGAGTTCTGAGGAAACGTTTGATCCTTCTGAATTTCTTCTCTTTTAAATGTCCCTTTTTTGAATCTAGTTTCGCAATCCAACTCAATTATCTTTGCTCTCTCCACCAAAAAAAAGAATCATTGATTTCAAGAAGAATCAATAGCTATTTAATCACATCTCTCAATCCAGATAAAATTGATGTCATTTTTTGTCTGTATTTCGAATCAACTAAGGTGCATTTTTTGTCTGTATTTAGTAAATTTTACCTCTTATTACATTATCGAGCGATCACCCTGTATAAACAAGATGAATTTGTCCTGCATCTATCTTTTGACAAATAGTAGCACAAACCAATCTCTAATGGTATTCAGGAACTCAATCAACTAAATCATGCTGCTGATTTTACCCCAATATTTCTCCTATAACTGTCATCATCACCATCTTTTTGCTTCCTCTCTAAAGCAAATGTAGTCAGTATAACTATCCTCTCCGGGGGACAAGACAATTCATCTAAGGTCTTTCAACTCTTAGAAATATTTATTCAACATTCACAAGACCTCTTCCTCCAGAAAAGAGAATTGGCCTATTATCCTGAAATAATATTATGTATTTGTCCATCTGGCCTCCCCAACTAGAATTAACTTGAGTCTGAGAATTCTTAATCAACTGCATTACTGTAGTCATTATCTTAGTTAATGCATGTGTATTCACAATAATCTGTAGGGGTCTATTAACTTCTACTATATCATCTCTAGCTTCTTACCATTCATTCCCCATATTTTTGAAATAATTTAAGAAAGATTAGAATACGACACTATTTAACCCTTCATTTATATAACTTATGAATTAATTTAAGCATCATAATGGTTCTTTTATATCATGATGCAACCTAATTGCTTAGATATCATTTTTATCATGATCCAACCTAATAGCTTAGAATTAATTAAGCTAAGAATTATGGTTGAAAGGTGAAAGCATTTAAATAACTATCAACAGATTTATAAAATCTTCTAAATATAAAAAAGGGTGACTAAAATCCACATAGTGCAATAAGAAAAGCATCCAGAAAGAACATAATCTAAAGTAAACAATTATCTACTACTGAATTGTATCACAATCTGAAGGAAACAATACAAAAAAAATTATCATCATAAATACTTATTAGTAGTGGTGCCTCTTTTGTAACCAAGTTTTTCCTACCTGACATATCAACCTATAACTTTTTTTTTTTAAGGACACAATTAAATGTAATAGTAAGTTTGATTTGATGATCAATTATAATCTTAATATGCATTAATTTTTTATGTCAATATTATGCATGAATGACCAAAGAAAGTGTAATTCATTATCTTATAAAATTTTAAACTTTCACCTAAATTATGGCTTCCTGTTTCAGCTTAAATCTTTATCATTTTTAACCCTTTTAAGTGTCATAACAGAACTACCATCATACTTGAATTTATTCTCAAAAAATGTATCTGCACTCTGAAAATTGCAATTGAAGATACACATTTACCCTTTTCAACAATGGATGTTGGAAACACAAGATTTTTTTATGGAAGGTGACAAAATAAATGTTATTGATATTCTTCGACACTCCCTCAATGAGACTTTTTAGAGTCAACATAGTGGTCAGCCCCGAATTGGCATTCTTGAAGAACTTCTGTCAGGTGCTTTTCTCTTATACGTCTAGAATTAACAACAAGGCAACTCATTTTTATGCTTAGTCTGCCTTACAAGATAGATTTGTTATTAGGAACCTTTTGGATAGTCATCCTTTATTAGTTTTTGTTTGATGGGATAGAGTTCTTTGTCAGCTTGCTACTAGTAGCCCTTTTACTTTTTTTGTAACTGTTTCTTTAATGCCAAATGCAATATTCAATGAAGGTACATATTTATGTTTTTTTTTTCATGCACGGGTACATCACATCCCCTGTCAATATCATCTGTAGGCAATCCAATATGACTTGAGCTTTTACTTAACATTTCATATAAATTATAATCTTTTAAAATTTATTTTCATATGTTAGTCTTTTTTTTCTCCCAAATTATGAAATATAATTTGAACTTTCAAAATGCAAGTAAAATAAATTATTAAAATTTTAAACTAGTTAATAGAGCAACTATTTATTTTATAAATTATTAATTTAATACACAAAAGAGAATAATTACTCATCTTAACTTAAAAAACCTTTTGCGCTTAACCCTTCGCTTACTTCTTACTTGCTTCTTATAAAATTCAAATTCCAAAGACCTATTTGGATCCAACATTCTCAAATCTCTGCTTTAGTTCATAATATTAACATTCATACAAATTTATTAATAATTATAAAATTTTAACATATACTATATTAATCAAAACTCTACTCTTACCATCAATGGAGCTCAATTCGGCTAGACTCTTACCTACATCGCTACACAAGTCTTTCTCCTACTTCGAATGGGCTCGGCTCAGCACTGCGCAAATATCTCTTTCCCTCCTC
>NEWO01001352.1:30929-49422 GCA_003013225.1 Phalaenopsis aphrodite | reverse complement strand
AAGTTAGTGTATGAACCAATATTAGGATAGGATCTTGGAATAAAGATACTCTCATAGGTAAATTATGGGAATTAGTTGATATTATGGTTCAAGAAAAAGGTAAATATCTTATGTATTCAAGAAATTAAATGGGTTGGTGAAAAGACTAGGAGATTGATTGCTTAGATTTTAAATTTTGGTATTTAGGTTGAAGTCACGCTAGAAATGGTGTAAGTGTAACTATAGATAAAAGTTTGAAAGATATTGTTGTAAAATATAATAGATTTGGAGATAGAATTATAGCTCTAAGATTATTGTTGATACTAACATTTTTAATGTTATAAGTGCTTATTGTTCTCAAGCAGGTTTAGATTTAGGTTTTAAATAAAAATTCTAAAATGACCTAGAATAATTAATTTAAATGACACCTCTTGCAGATTTTTTTTTTTAGGAGATTTAAGTTGACATGTTCGTAGTGTGGTATAAGATTTTAGAAATACTCATGGTGGCTAAGTTTTTGGAGTGATTAATGAAGAAAATAGAGTCATATTAAATTTTCCTTTAGCTTATGATTTTATTATTGTTAATATTTTATTTAAAAAAGAGATGTGCATATTATTTCTTATAATAATGAATCTAATAAAACTCAAACTAATTATTTTCTTGTGAGAAGAAGAGATCGTCGAGAATATAAAGATTGTAAGGTCATTCCTAGTGAGAATTTAAGTTCTCAATATCGATTATTAGTGTGGATTTTAAATTGAAGAGTTATAAGATCAAAATTACTAGGAATCATTAATATAGAATTGGATGGGGACACTTAAAGACGACGACGACCACGACAACAACTACAACAACAAATCCTTAATCCCACTATGTGGGGTCTGCTACATGAATCATTTTTCTCTATTGTGTCCTATTAAAAGACGAATAAAATTATTTTTGTGAGTAAATTTCTATATGCCAAGATTTGGGTTGTTCGTGAAGAGACAAATTCTATGTGGGATAAAGTAACAAACACTAATAAATAACTGACAAAAGATGCATTTGGAGAATCTAAAAGAAAATTTTCTATAAATAAAAAAAATTGGTGATGGAATAATAATGTGCATAAAAAGATAAATTATAATAAGTTGTGTTATAAAAATTGGTTTAAATATAAAAGCTTAAAGAACTCATAAATAAAAGGTGGCTCATAGGGAGTTTAGATGAACAATTTGTGATGCTAAAAATTCAACTTTTAGTGATCTTTAAAAAAATTTAGATACTAATAAGAGTGAAAAATATATGTATAAACTAGCCAAAGAAAAAGAAAAGAAAAGTAAGAATTTAACTCAAGTGTATCGAAGATGAAAATCATAAAAGATATTCAACATAAGTACATGAGCTATTTTGATAAACTTTTCAATGAAGTTTTTGAAAGTACGATCAACCTTAGTAATCTAAATATAATTAATAATAAAAAAAATAATTTATTTTTACCACTGCGTTAGTAAAAAAGAAGTCGAGGAAGCTTTAAAAAAAATTAAGGGTGGAAAATCAGTAGGACTTGATGGTATCCTAATTAAAATGTGGAAATATTTAGGTGATTTGGGAGTTTCTTGGTATTAAACTCTTTAATATTATTTTAAAAAGTAAAAAGGTGCCTGCGGAGTTGAGAGAGAGTATTTTGGTCTCCAATTTTAAGAATAAAGGTGATGTACATTAGTGTGGAAATTATCGAGGAATTAAGTTGATATGTCATGCTTTATAATCATGGGAGAGTGTGATCCAACATAGGTTAAGATGTGTTACAAAGATTTCTTATAATCAGCTTGGATTTATACCAGACAAGTTTACAATGGAAGCTATGCATTTATTGAGATATTTGATGCAGAAGTACAGAGAGAAAAAAAAAAGGATCTACATTTGATTTTGACTGATTTAGAAAAATCTTACGATAAGATCCCAAAAGTACTTTGGAGAGGTTTAAAGAAGAAAGTTTTTGATATAACTTATATTCAAGTCATTAATGATATGTATACTTGAGTTGTTACTTGTGTTTGAAGAAAAGGTGAATTGATCAATTATTTCCTGTTTTAGTTGGATTAAATCAGAAATTGGTTTTAAGCCTATACCTTTTTGCTTTAGTTATGGATGCTCTTGGTGGACATTTATAAGAGGATGTGCCTTCGTGAATTATTTTCGCAGGTTATATCCTTCTTGTGGATAAAACTAAGGAAAGAGCTCAAGAAAAACTTGAATTATAGTGGTCTACATTGAAGTCTAGAGTCCTTCATTTAAGTAGAACAAATACCAAAAACATGGAATTTAATTTTAGTAGTAGTAGCTCTACTGGTAGAGTTGTAACTATGGGTTATCAAATCATTAAAAGATGTGAGTGTTTTAGATATCTCATATCTATTGTTCAAAGTGATGGTGATATAGATGGGGATGTTATTAATAGAATTCAAGTTGGTTGGTTGAAGTGGAGGAATGCATCGGGCCTATTGTGTGATAGAAAATTATTGCTTAAACAGAAAGTAAAATATTATAAGATTGTGGTGAGACCTGCAATGTCATATGGCGCAGAATGTTGGCCTTTAAAAGAGAAGCATAAAACAAAGTTAAGTGTTGTTGGGATGAGAATGCTTTAAATCGATGAATGGCTTGACACTTGGAGACAAAATGTGAAATGAATATATCCTGATAAGGTTGTTGTAGCTCCAGTGGTAGACCAGATTAGAGAGTCGTCTTACATGGCTTGGTAACATTAAACGTTGACCATCTAATGATCCGGTGTGGAGAGTAGATGTTTTAGATTCGACTTATGTTATGAGAGACAAAGGTGGACCTAAAATGACTTTGGCAAATTGTATAAAAAATGATCTTAATTTAATAAAATTAAATGAAAAACCAACACTTAGTGGGATAAAAACTTGTTATTGTTCTTGTTGGTTAATCAATAGTCCTACATATGCCAATTGTAGTATGCTTTGCTTTTCCTTCATCATTTGGCCTTCATTTTTTGGTGAAGCTTTAAACTCTTGAGGTTGGTGTGATCACTATGTTGACAATATGTGCAAAAAGATCGTCTTATGTTTCATTGGCCATGATTGGTTTTTCTTTCATCTTTTTCCTAAATTTTGCTCTTTCTCTTATGTATGTTTTTCATCTTATAGCCGTCCTTGCATGACTTTTGGTTTCTATCTGTGTTGCCACCAATTTCATCAATCAAATGATTAGGAATAACTTTAATTTTCAACTTGGTTTGCTTGAAAATTCAATATTAAACTTTATTAGTGATGATGTTGTTTCTAAAATTATGTTTAAGGAAAAAAATGTTCTAGATTTTGGTAATGCTGTCATTTTTAGACTACCCAAATCCTTGACTTAGTTTATTTTTGTAAGATGCACATTTTCACTCGTGGCTGATGGTATAATGCTTCTTTATGTTAGCCTTGAATTGGTACTAAAACACTCTTGTATGATCGTGGATCCTAACTTATAGGTTGGACTACATAAATGCTTGACAAGTTAGCTTAAACTTTGTGAAGGTTATCTTCTAGTCATGATTATTCCTGAAAGAAAAGTTAGACTCGAGTTGTTTGAACCAACTATTGAGCATTTTGACATTTTCTACCCATCATAGGTTGGCAACTTGAGCTTTGTGTCAACCTTGAATGGAAGACAATTTTCCTGTAGAAACACTAGTAATTGAACTTTTACATTCATATATTCTCTCTATCTAAATTGGTGGTGCCTATTTCTTACGATGGATATGCAGAGAACTATTTTTCATCAATGTTTCTCATGGCTACAAAAACAGGGATTGGCAAATATCTTTTCATCAATAATTGATCAAATGATTGATCAAATGATTTGAGAGACTTGGATGCAAGAGATACAAATAGTGGGCATGATTTTTTATATTTTTTCTCTTATACTTTTTTATGCAATAATTCCTCTCTAAAATATGGAACAATGATTTAATTATTTTGGGATTGATTTTTTAAAATGGAAACCCTCCAAAATGAATTCCAAATTTAATTCCATTCATTAGCTTTTGATCATTGCCACAACCAATATGGTAGATAGAAAAAAAGGGGTTAGCTTTCTACTTCACTTACCCTCACAGGCTGTGGAAGCAGATAAAGGTAAGGGAGAGAGAGCAATCATGAGGATAAATGGGGTGACAATTTGGAATCATAGATCTTGATAGTACAAAGCTTGATTTCTTCTATGTCAATGAAATCATATTTGTAATATTGAAGGTAATTCAAATTTCTAATCATGTAAGGATCCAAGAGATAATACTACCTTAAAATTGGGAATCTATAATAACTACTTATTCTAGACTTTTGGAAATTAAACTCTGAATACTAGGATTATGTCTTAAGCATAAAAACTAGGAAAATAATGTTAACTAGGATTTAATGTTAAGTGGGCTTGAAGCAACAACTAACTTGGTCTCTACATTAGGCATGTTGTTATTGTCCTGCTCCATGTTAATCGGTAGGCTGACTATTTTAGATTCACTTAGACTGCTTGCCAACATTGAAGTATAGTAATCTATCCGGAGAAAGTGCTCCATACGTGAATATGGAGCATAGTATCTTGCGATGTTTTTTGTTATCCTCCTCTTCAATGTGTTCCCACTAACATTCAGCCTTTTGGTTCTGGGGGCCTTGGGTAGATTGGGGCTATTGGCTAGGATCCAGCCAACCCACTCTTTTGTACTTTAGTGCTTCTACCCATGGAGGGCAGTCATGGGTGTTGTGAGGATGTCTAGGACTACTTTTTGCTTGATTTATTTGTTCCTCTTTCTGAAGAGAGGCATTCCATGATTAATATTTTTTTGCTTTTCTTTTTCCACTGTGAATTCTATTTAAATTATAATATGTTTATGGCATAATGGTTGTAATCAATTACAATGATTCGATTTCATTTCATATGCCGAGATTCATGTGATCTTTTACTAAATCAATTTTTGTTTTTTGATTGGATTCATTGGGTTGTTTATCGTGCAGATGCTACAGTGTGGCTTATCTTGAAGATAGGATGTACTCTACTCTTGCTCCATTTGGCGGCTTTGCATTTATCGGTGCTTGGGCAGCAAGCTTGCTTTTTTGATCCACCAAAGGAAATGTTTAAAGTGATATGCCTGGTAATTGTAATTTTCATGTTGAGATTTGTATTTGAATGCTTGCGAATCTCATATTTTTCCCTCCTTGGAATTAATGTGGTTTTCATTTATGTAACGTGTTTATAAGTATAAGAGAAGCCAATCTTCCTTAATTTTTTTTGCAATGACAACTTTTACTACAATTGAAAAGTTCCATGAATAATGTAATATTAAAATATGTGTAACTTAGAGACTGATACATACAATGGATACTTCTAGTTCAGGACTTCAATTTTGTTTTACGCCAATCCATATCAAAGTTTTCAATAGTTGGATTCTTAAATATTAACTTGTACGTACAAATAATCTTTTCTTCAACAACCTCAGCCAATTTTAGGCAATATAGATCCACTACCTTGTTTGTATTCTCCGTGAAAATTTAGTGCCTTGATAAAGTGAACCATTATAAAAATGTTACCTCATGCATAAAATTTTTGTATCTTTGCATCCCCTATATCTCACTCCACCCGAAGCACAATGGGTTGTTAAGGAAATTTATCCTTTGACCAAATTGAGTTTTGAAGTTGATAGCAACTGTGATTATTCAGTGCAAGTTTATTCGACACTAATTATTGCACTCTTCTATGTGGATTATTTCAGTTCACACTTGTATTTTGATGCCCTAATTAAAATTAAGGCTAAGTTAACATTTATCATAATGAACTCTCTTAGAAGATTGAAACATGAAGGGATAGAGGTAGAAACCATCTCGCCATATTAAGGGTAAAATTGTAATTTCCGTAAATTATTATGACTAGGAAAGTTAATCTAATTGGATGATTCTAAGGTAGTGGGTTTGATCTAGGAAGATGATAACTCACTCATTTGAAGACCCTAACTGGTGATTAGATGATAAGCATGACCTTTTAATAAGAATTAAATCCATCTAACTCGATGATTTGATTATTGCAAATCCACCCCGAAAACTTAATTTAAGGGCTTAGTAGTGAGCTAGACTTTATTTGAATTTGCTTAAGTAGATTTAGAAAAGTAAACTTAATCAATCATGAATACCTTAAAAGCACTACAAGCCCAAATTTAATCATGAGTCCAAGATTCTTAATGACTTAAGCTTGCCCTTAAGGACTTCCATTTACATAACTCTTAGATAAAGCTTCAAGTGAATGTCTAAGTACCCCACTCATGAAATAATTAAAACATCAAGGTTCATGGAGCACAAGATAAATATACTACCATTGAATCTAAGGTTAACTTTAGATGACTAATTTAACAACCAAATAAGTTCAAATGAACTCGAAACGGTTCAAGGGGGTTTAAAAGTTGTTTACAGTTATGCCCTGAACACTTTTATGATCTTTTGGATATTTTGAAGGACAATTGAACTTATTATTTTGTTCGAGAAAATCATCCTTAACACTTTTAGGGACCCACCAAGTTATGCCTTCGGACATATAATTCACCTAAATCAATAAAAATGTCCTACACTACTTATACTACATTAATTGACCCAATGCTCAAGAATTTAAGTCTTCTCTATGGTATTTAAATTCTTGTGGGCAACTGGGGATATTTGTTCTTGCCATATATGGATCACCGGGCTTATGTAAGTCTGAGGTCTATATGACTAGGGCGATGATAATAATGCTAATGTGTGCTAAATGAGGGATACAAAGTGAGATTTAGAAAAGTATCTCCTACCTTAAGGACCTTTAATAATGGAAGAGGATATGTCTGATGATACTATTCACCGGCTCCAGAGGTCCAGGAGTTATCCACTGGATTTATTTTAACTGTCGTCAAAACTTCCCTTATTGTAAGAAGGTGAAAATCACTGCTACGCCAACACCTCTCAGGTTCATCATTCCTGCATCTATCAGATCTGTTGCTCCTATGCCGAGGAGAGTCGTTACACCTACCACCGTAGGATTTACTGTCACTGTACCCACAGTGTTGTCTATCAAAGGAAAGAAGATTCTATCAAAAGAAGACTCAGTTGATGCATTTTCTGCTCCACTGTCTGTGTTTGACATTGGTTCTAATTTGAGTGTCACGCCGCTAACCAAGTCTCGGAAGAGGAACAACAATCGTAATATTCTGAAGGCCGCTAAAGCCAAAGCTGCAGAATTAGCTCTTGTTGAGGAGATTTCTCACCAGGGAGAACTGCGAGTACTTGAGACCTCTCCTCTCCTCTGAGGAATTAGTTTTTATTCATTATCAGACAATGCTGGAGATGAGAGCCTCCACCAGATTGTTGTTGCTTTACCACCACCTCATGGTCATGGTGAGGAGAGGGAGAAGCCACTTCTATCACTCGAGTCTATAATGTGTTTGAGAGATTAAATGACAAGGAAAGATGTTCTATCACCGAGCTGCTTAAGCAGATGGGTTGCGCAATATTACTCTAGATGAAGACTGAGATTTTGAGGAAGGATAGACTTTCTTGTCGATTACAAAGGTTACTAGAAGTATGACCAACTCGTATTCCTGTTAGGTTCCATTTGGGAAGCCATGTCGACACCATTGCCACTTTACAGATGTTATTACTATTATCCTGAGGCCTGCAGGACGTAGAGCGATCAAGTCTCGTCTGGGTCTGAGAGTATCGCCTCTTGTTGTTTATGAGGATTTCCCAAAGAAAGATCATGGGAAGAGACCTTTTATCATTTTACTCGATCCGCACCATAGGGAGGATACTTCTCTTTGACATATCGATGCCTTCACCGAGACACTCCGTCTCAAGGCATCAATGTCAAACAAAAAAGTGTGGGTACCACCAGTAAGCCCCGAGAAGCCTGTGGGGGGCAATTCTGTGAGTTGGATAATTAGTTTGATGTTCCAACTGCTGTTATCGCCTTTGCTTTAGAGTCCATTGTAGAACAGGATGATGTTCAAGAAAAGCCTACTGATCTTAAGCTGATTAAAGAGAAGTAATCAATGATAAAGTACAAAAGGCTCAGAGCTGAGATTTCAAAATTGGAAAAGAAGTGAGGAGTGGATGTCGATGATGAGGATTACAACCCGTCATATTATATAGATGAAGAGTTCATGGAAATCAATGTCGTCGAGATCAAGGCCATGACATATATGTGACACCCACCTTTTGTTGAGAATAATGTCGTGGATGACTTGCAAAGGTCATTCAGCTAAGAGACAAACAAATCAGCCAGATGGAGAAGAGAATGGAGGAGATGGTCACCATGGCTAGGATGCATGGACATACCCATTCATAACGATGGCTTCTTTGAAGATCAATCAACCCAAGATTGTGCACATTACAAATGAGAGGAAAGAGGTCACTTCTGCCAACAAGGATGAATCATAAAAGAAGAATTCAATTCAGAGTTTGGTATAAAAAAGGGGCATCAAGCACCTAGTCGAGCAGGAAATAAGGGAGGCCTTAGCCCAATCTAAAAGAGGTGCATCAATTTCAAAAGGTGGACCCTACCTAGAGGAATTCAAAGTTATTTTGTGCCTCAATGGAGACCCTACCTAGAGCAAATAAGTGAGGCCTTAGCCCAAGGGTGGTTTTGTGCCACCAAACTTCAAGACTTTGATGGAACATGAAACCCTTGACAACATATGACACACTTTCGGGTGATTTATTGCGATGTTGAGGATCATGAAGCACTGTTGTTCTGTCAATTCATTAGCAATTTGTCAGGAATCACATTTGATTAGTATGAAAAGCTGCCCAATGGATTAGTGAAGAGCTTTGTCGAGTTAGACCACTTTTTCGTGAAGAGATTCATCGTAGTGCAACATCATGTCACCATAGGAGATCTCGTAGTGGAGCGGCAGAAATCCAACAAGTCTTTGGTTGATTATATTTTGAGTTTAAGGAACTTAAGAATGAAATGTGAGCCTCAACTAGGAACAACATGTGATAAATATTCTACTTAAGAGAATTCATGTATGGCAGCCTTCATGGTTAAGGTACTTAAAATTAAGTCATTTGAGAAGTTTCTCAGCGAAACTAATAGCCTGCAGGAAGAGCTCAAGCATATGAAGTCCTTGGAAAGGGATGAAAAGTTCAGATCAGCTAAGGCATTTGAGAAGAAGTCTGGGATGGTGGAAATGGTAGACAAGGTGAAGCAACTAATGAAGAATTAGGCCAAACTGTCTCGTTAAGATTCCTAACAGTCATCACAACATGGTCAGTCTCAGCAACAACATGCTCAGCAGTACAGTCAGTCTGTCCAGCAGTCTTTTCAGAGTAGGTTGTACTAAACCGATGGTAGATAGGGTTCCTCAATGAAAAAAAAGTTGAATAGAGTGTACTCCTTCATAGATGAAGCTGTGGTAAAGATGCTCAGAAATTTGATAAAGAAACCTGAATTCAGATTGTCTGAGCTAAAGAAGCTAGAAGAGGTTGACAAAAAGGATCACCCCAACTACTGCCCTTACTACAGATTAAGGTTGCAATTTGATAAAGAAACCCAAATCCTCAAATTTTATCCAAAAAAAAATCATCATAAACCCTTTCAAACCACTCAAATTGCATAAAAAAACTAAGAATTTCCAAATTTCCCAAAATGCCCCCAAAATTGCCAAAACTACCAAAATACTCTTCATGTCCAAAAAAATTCAAAAATCTCCCAAATCATTCCAAACATCCCCAAAATCAATCAAAACCACCCATTAGGTTCAATTTGATTGAATCTACCCATTTTGACCAAAATCCCAATTATACCCTTAAAGGCCCAAATTCCTCAAATTCACCCCTAATTTTCACCAAATTGATTTCATACATCCCCAATTTCAAATCCAAATCAAATTTCATCATGTCCCAACTCAATTGAAGTGAAATTCTAGCTAAGTTGAACCCAATTTCAAGTCCAAATCCCAAGCCTAACACAAATACCCCAAAATTGGCCTAATTTCAAAATCCCACCAAATTGTACTCCCTAGCCCATTCAATTCCACCAAATTCACTTAATAAACTCTTCATAACATCCCCCTAGATCAATTTGAACCCTAAATTAGCCTAGACACAAACTCAAACCTATCTTAAATCCAATCCAAACCAAAACCCCCAATTTTCCCTTAAATCCAAATTTCATTAAATTAAACTTCATAACCTCCCAATTTCAACCCAATTGATACCAAAATGCCTCATGACAGTCTTCTAGACCAAATTGGCCAACCAATTGACCTAGATCCAAACTCTAGCTTAGGCCAAACCCAAGTTCAAGTCAAATCCAAATTTTTTAACCCAAACCCTAAACTCACTTTGAGCCACTTGGTCTAGCCCAACTTGGACCACTACAACTACCATTTGGACTCTAGGAACCAGCCTAGATCCTCTTAGCTCACCCTAGAGGTGCCATGGACCAACGATCCCTTGATTTGAGTGATTCCTTCCCATTTTTGGCCAAATGAGCCAAGCTTGTCATCACTTGACTAAACTTCCATCCTAATAACAATTAAACTTCCCTCTAGCTCCCCTGACCCTGCTAGCCAGCTCCTCTGGTCTTGCCTAGTTGCTTGAAAATCCAAAACTGAGAAGTTATCCCCATGGAGAAAGCTTTCTTTGCACCCAACCAATGTGTATCATTCCAATTAGCTAATTGTGTCACTCAACCCTCCACATAAGCAACATTTTCCACCCCTTAGATTGCGCTACTGGCCACCATTGACATGGTTATTTAAACCTCCCCCCTCACGACCAAAGAGAGAGTGTTGCCAATTACTTAGTAATATCCTTTCAAATTGCTCACAAAGCTTCCCAAGACACTCCTATGCTCATCCCAATCAAATTCTAGCCATCTTCCCCACTGCTTAACCCGAATTTCAAGCTCAAAATCAAGGGTCTTTTCTATCACTCTACCAAACTCCACAAAACTTCCATTTAATCATTCCAAAATCTTCCTCAAACCAAAAGAGGAAGTTCCTCATTGCAAGCCCCTTCTCTTGAGCCCTCTAAACCCCTTTTAGACCAAAGTCACACCAAATGTTGGTCGAATTACTACTCAAACCCTATACCAGTAAAAGGTGACACTTCAAGGAGGTTTGTTGGACTCTACCAAATCTACCAAAAGCACCCAATTGAGGCCTCGCCTCTTGGATAAAGGTATATTTTAAAATCCCTAATTATAGCCTCGGTTTCATTAATGCTTGATCAACCATATAGATAGGTTCGCCTTGACTAGATGAAGCTATAGGAACAAACCCAATGTAATGTAGTTGAGTATTGAGCAAGATCTTAGATCTAGAATTTGGACGGTTCCCAGGTTGAGCCACTTGAGGGTGTTGAACGGATGTCGTCCATTCAAGCGTGTATGGATCAAACGACGAAGGAGTCAGACGAGGTATCTATTCATAAAGCGCGGGCTTTGTGGCAAGTGACGTGGAAGGTGACGTTAAATGCGAGTGCACCGTCTGGAGTTTCGGAGCAACCTAGAATGAGCTGGCCTCCACGCAAATAAACAGAAAAATAGTGCATTTTTTATTTATTTATATTCAAAAGCATTAAAAATCCATAACTTGTTGTAAAAAAATCATAAAAATAAAATAAAAATACCTTGTTTCTTAGTGAATAGAGGAGAAAATTATGAACTAAAAAATAAAATTATTTATTACTTTTTTTTTTTTAATTAAATAATTACTCTAGAGAGTATTTTAATTTTATTTAAATAAATATTAATCACCTTGGCTTGAAATTTGGAGGGCTTATTTTACATGTGGTAAGAGATGTTCTCTAATTTTTCCAAAATTAGAGAACACCTCTAATCCTAAAAGCTCTAATCTTCAAGTTTAGTAGCTTAATTTTGTTTAAAATAATTATATAAATTAAAATAAAAATCACAAAAATATGAGACTTACTTTTGTAGGTTCTCTATGGTTAGAAGACTCGAGAAAAATGTAAAATGAGTTTAAATAATTATATACATTATCAAAGCTAATTAGGTCATTTAAACTCATACAAAGTTAAATAAATACAATATAATCCAAAAAATTGTAAAAATTGTTCGACACTATAAATAATGATCATTTGAAACCTCTCTAAAAAATTGAAACCTATTTGAAATTTATTTAATATCAAAGTCTATTTTTTAAGTGAAAAGAAATTTTTATAATAAAATAATTGTAATAAATAAAATATAATTAGGAAAAATATGAAAAGTGGTTTTAAGTGTTTCTTTTGATTAGGGGAACCTAAGAAAAATAAAAATGATTTTAAAATAAATAGTTCAATTTGGGCTATTTCTGAACATAAAAATAATTAAAATTGCAAGAAAATAAAAAAGCACCAAAGTGTTTCAAATTGTTCCTTGATCACTTCAAATTCCTTAAAATATTTTTCCTAATTTGTTTAATTTAGTTATGTATTTTTAAATGTTAAATCTGTATTTTCCTTAATTTTTCATTAAAATAATTACAATAAATAAAATAAAAATCACAAAAATGAAAAGTTTATTTCTCTAAGTTCTCTAAACTCAGAAAAACTAAATAAAAATATAGAAAGCAATTTTGAAATTAAATTATATTTTCTATTTAAATAGTCATTAAAATCAATAAATAATTATAATAGTTAAAATATAATTCAAAAAGTTATGAAATTTGCTCCAAGTGGTCATCTAACTTAGGTGAACCTCTAATAATTCTTCTAAGAATAGAAAATTTACTTTGATTAATTAAATAAATTAAAATTGAAAATCCTTATGTTTGAGCTAAAGTAATTATTAAAAATTAAATAAAAATTAGAAAATCATAATTTCTCATTTAATATTTTAATTGACCCATGAGAGGCATACCATAAAAATTTCAAAGTCAATTAAGTTTAATTTAATGAGTTATGAAGTGAAGAGCCCTAAGGGCAAAATGATAATTTTGGAATTTTGATGCCCTAATTAAATTTTAGGGTAAGTCAAAGGGTAAAGGGGTAATATTGATCATAGTAAATGTTTTTAGATGTTTGAAACACAATGGGTTGAGTGGTAGTAACCAATTTGACACTTTTTTATTACAAGGATTAAAATGTAATTTTTTCAAATTATTATGACTTCGAAGTTAACATAATCAGATGATCCTAAGGTAGTGGGCTTAAGCTAGGAAGATCATAATTTACTATTTGAAGCACCTAATTGGTGATTAGATAACAAGCATGAGCTTTAATGAGAATTAAATTCACTTAATTTAACATTCAAATTACTGCAAATTTACACTGAATATTGGATTTAAGGGCTTACAAGTGAGCTATGCTTGATATTTAGGGTCTGTTTGGGGCAGTTGCAACTTATCCAGCTTATCCATATAAGCTGATTATCTTAATAAGCTCTTGATTAGCTGCTGATCTGGATAAGCTGTTTGACTGTTTGGTTTGTGAGTTTGGAAAACAACCGATTCTAGATCAATGGTCATTCCGCCCCTATTTTGGATAATTTATTTAGCTGTTTGGTTTGTGCGTTTTGAGAGCAGCTGATTTGGAAATTTTTTTAAGTAAATGAACAATCTTGCCAGCAGAAGTTATAATGTTCTCTGTATCTAAAAGGAGCAATTACATGTATAACACATAATAGTCCAATGAAATAAAAGTTTACATTAGCAAGTGCGAGAAATTATTAAAAAGAAAAAGGTTAATTTTTTAAAGCAGCAAAACAAATCTCGCACATCATCAATTTCCTATTAGAACGATAATCAGGTTTGAACTCATTTACAAAAGGAAGGAATCTCCTAAAGTATGTATGCAAAACTTAAAATCTAAAACCAAGAATTATATTCAAATCATTAAGATTTTTGGTGAGAATCCTTACAAAACTGAATCCCCCATGTTTTGGCCACCATAAATGTTTCAATCTTTCACCATATTATGAATATAAAGAAGAACAAGATATGACCAAGCATTCATAAGATATGTTCTCCTATTATTTTAAAATTTTCCTGCAAACAATGGAATTGAAAAACCAAGACTTTCTATAATCAAAGCCGCATGAACCATCAACATCTTGAAAATAGTAAATTAATAAAAAGACAATTGCATACACACCACCCAATTCCTATGCATGTACCATCATCATACTAAAAATGGTTAATATCTAACACCTATATTCCATATTGAAAATCTAACACCTATAAAAGGAGAAAGTGGACTTCCTACATACTATCCTCTCTCTTTTTTTTTTTTGCCAAATATTCAAGTAGGAAGCGCTTTAGTCCATTCCCTGAACATAAAAAGATTGAAGCACAAAGTAAATTAATGTTGACCCAATATTAGTTCACGAAGACTTCTCCTTTGAAGATTCCTGGATTCATTTTGTAATTTTAAAGAAAAGGAAACAAAATTTATTATTCAGTTCAATGGAACCTTTACTCCTAGCTGAGACTACTCAAAATTTTTCCATTGCTCAACAAAGTTATAGACTTCTCTTTCGAATATAGATGCAGCTGAAACATGAAGCAGCTGAACTTCTTGTTCATCAAGGTTATCATTGCAAAACTCAAAAGATCTACGATTTGCAGTTTGATGGGAAAGAAATAGATCTGAACGATAATGTCAAAGAAGAAGAAGAAGATGCTGAAGATTACCTGTCGTGAGAGATTTCCAAAGAAGAGGGAGGAGAGGCAGAGGATGCAAATGAGGGGAAGACATGTTATTTGCAATTCAACAGGAAAGAAAAATAAAAAGTAGATCTAAAGAGGGTCAAATAATATGTCAAAGATTACATGTCGTAAGAGAGATTGCCAAAAAAGAGGAAGGAGCGGTAGAGGATGCAAATGATGGGTAAGCCAGATCAGAATGAGGGCACAGGATGCAAACAAGAGAGAACATGTGTAATATGTCTCAAATGAAATGCTGCCCATGGGGATCATCCAACGGGCTGTATGCTTCACAAATTATAAATTTTATTTTAGGATAAGCTGGTAAAACACATGAAACAAACGTCTCCTATGCATTTTCAAAATGCAAACGCAATAAATAAGCTGCCCCAAATGCACCCTTAAACTTCTTTAATGAAGATTATAATAGAGGAACATTATTAATTAAAGAAAATTTTTAAACACTACAAGCCTAACTTTAATTGTGAGCATGAGATCCTTAATAACTTGAACATGCCCTTAAGGGCATCCACTTACATAATAAAACATCAAGTGAATGTCCAGATACCCATCTGTTGGGATAATTAAAATATTAAGAATCATTGAGCACATGGTGTATTAAACCATTGAATTTAAATTTAACTTTTGATGATTAAATTAAAAACATAATAAGCTCAAATGAACTCGAAATAATTCAAGAGGTTTCAAAAGTTGTTTAGGTTTATGCCCCAAACACTTTTGTGATCTTTTGGATATTTTAAAGGACAACTGTACTTATTATTTTTTGCTCAAGAAAATCATCCATTAAAACTTTTAGAGAGACCTACAAAGTTATGTCTCGAGACTTGATAATTCACCCAAATCAATAAAAACACCCTACACTACTTATCATATATTAATTGGTCCAATGCTCAAGGATTTTAGTCTTCCCTAAGGTATTTAAATCTTTTTGAGCAACTGGGGATATTTATTTTTGCCACATATGAATCATCAGACATGTATAAGTCTGAGTTTTAGGTGGCTAGAGCAATGACGACAACACTAATGTGTGCTAAAACAAGGGATACAACATAGGATTTTGAATAGTATTTCATACCTAAAGGACCTCTGACAAAAGAAGAGGATAAGAGCTGATGATACTATTTGAAGACACTTGAGGGGATAATTACCCTTGATACTCTTAGGTTGACAATAGTTCTAGCTTGATCGAACTATATAACATGTGAACTACACCAATCTATATAATGTTTTAAATGAAACCCAATTTACATGATAAAGTAAATTTCATATGCAAGAAAAGTTAAACTTAAAAATGAAAACTTATAAGGGTCCACGGTTAAACATTTAGATTGAGGATAGGACTGCCCTCCATAGATTATCAAGTTGGTAGCTCTCACTTAAGGTCGCAAAGCACACAGTCCAGCTCTGAGCCCCTACCTTTACCAATGTCTTACATTTAGTCTAGATTTTTTATATTTGACTACGGATGTTTTCTTACTTGCTCGTTTTTTGCTATGACTCATTTTTTTGACTTTTTCAGTACTGGATGCTCCTGTTTACTTTCTTGTAATTTATTTAAATTTCCTATAAATATATTATGTTTTATGATGTTGATCATGCAGCGGTAATAGAGGTCAGGTACGCATTTATGTTTTATGCAATGCAATTTTACTTATTTACTTTACCTCATTTTCTTAGTTGCATTTTTTTACTTTACATGCAAAACTATACCAAAATTGAAAATAAAAAAAATCTTTTTTTTCAAATTTAAAATAACATGTTTTTCAAAACAAAACAAAAAAAAACCATAATATGTCCTTTTGAATTTATGAGAGAATCTCAGATTAAGTAACCTATAGTTGCTAACGAGATTTTCCCAATTTAAATGAGGTTAACAACTCGTTTAGACTAAGTAAATTTAAGAGAAAATAGTAGTATCAGAATGAGAGAACCGTGAGATTCTAACTAGTGTCGCTTTATTTAACTTTAATTTCCCTTAAATATGAAATTTGAACAATAACAAAACCAAAACACTTAAACATACATGGTAAAACCTTTTGAACCTTGAGCCTAGAGTTGTCACTTCAACGAGGACCTTGGAGCTAACTCTGTGGGTAGCATGACAAGAATGTACATAAAAACAACTTTGATAGAGCAAGCAGATCTACAACAACAAATATTTTCTTAAAATTAAATAAAAAACAATAGGACTTCGATGTAGCTCGTCTAGTACGACATAAATCCTCAACTTTTCTTTAAGCCTTTGCACCGCTATGATGTACAATTTAAGCTCTAACTCGCTTTAGGTTCTGAGGTTGTCGTTTGTCACAACATAATTCCTCCTGTCTTCCAAGATTTTTTTATGACTGTGTCATAGAAGTTGAAGCCCTAAATAATAATAATTGGCAGGATGAAATATTTAATTATTTTTTCTTGAAATTAAAGTCAAACCATAGGATAGCTTAGGATGTCACTGAGGTTCTCCTCAGGATTTGTGGCATCCCCTGGTTTTCTTCCTTTGGAATCCATAATAAATGTTCCAAGCTTGATCTTTTCCCATTTAGTACTCCTTTGTCTGACCTCGAAAGTCCTAAACTTTAAAATCCTTGAAGACAATATTTTTCAATCTAAATTGAGAGTTTTTTTAGTGACATCGATCATTTAAGATGTAATTAACTATATGAGCTTGCCCTTATAAGAAACTTTAGAACCCAGCTAAATATAAAACCAGTCTAATCATTTATATTAGATAAGGGAAACTTGTCAGTCAACATAAAAGTTTCGCAGACTAAAACAGATGTCATAAATTTCTTAGTTTATTTATTCGAGCCTCATTATTAAGTAGTGTGTCTACTCTTCAGGATAGATGCATCGCTTGTGGCGTTGTGTTCGTTTATTTAAACTGTGACATATATGGGATCAGTTTGGTCAGATATTTTCAAAAATTAAAATATTATTTTCCAATACTATATATATATTAAATTGAAAATATACTTTTCAAAAAAGAGGCTACCAAAAACTTTTCTGGCGACTATGTTGGGGACTAGTTTCTCTCTCCAATGTGATCAGAAAGTCTTATCTTCATACATCGGTACTGTGTCTATGCTTCTCATGGTGCAGATTACTCTTCTTTTGTTGGCTTACATCACCCATTTCTTTCTTTTGGTAAGTACGGTCAACTCTTTTGAATTCCTGGACCATCTATTTAACCATCTTTAAAAGAGAGGTTCAGGAGTCCTTTATGGCTTTTCTTTTTGTGTCGGGTTGGACCCTCGATAGGTGTTTTGGTGAACTAATTTCACCTTGATGAAGTGCGTTGTAAAGTTGGTCTCGCATTAGGTCCTGAACTTCATCCTTTTTCCACATATCTTTTGGGTTCGATTTATTATTTGCAAATTGAACCAGGAATTTATGTCTCTTAACCCTTGTTTAATTCTCACAACCAATCAAACTCTTTAATGTTATAACCACGAATAAGCAACAAATTTGAAAATACTTCTTAAATTCTGAAAAATGAAAATGAAGCAAAAATGAAAATAAGATAGACGTGCCCAGTTCACAGAGTGGCCTTCATTATGTTTTAGTGCTTGCATTGAAATTACAAGATATTGGCTGATACTAACCCTTGGAACCTTCTTTTTAAAGCTACTATGATGGCCTCTTCAAGTTTGACCTTTTCTTGCAACCTGACTACCAGCCGTGAGGCTCGTAACATTGCACCCATGATCAAGTTCAGATTGGGATTCAACAAGTTTGAGGTTGTACACGACAAAGCCTCGTTCGTTGTTATGAAAGTTATCACCCCGACCGTTCAAGAGCCATTCATTGACCTTAAAATTACTTATTTTTTAT
>NEWO01001351.1:66243-79919 GCA_003013225.1 Phalaenopsis aphrodite | reverse complement strand
GTGAGAATTGAAATGTGGGTATCAATTCAAAGATGTGAGAATTGAAATGTGGGTATCAATTCAAAGAAGTGAGAATTGAAATGTGGGTACCAATTCAAAGGAGAGAGTCAAAATTTAGGTATCGACCTTAAAATGTGAGAATCAGGATTTAAGTACTGATTCGAAGATGTAAGAATTGAAAGTTAGGTATCAATTCCAAGAAAAGTGTCGAAATTTAGGTATCAACCTCGAAATGTGAGATTCAGGATTTAATTACTGATTCAAAGATGTGAGAATTGAAATTTACAAAGAGCTCGTGGTGTTGAATTTATAGAAGTGTGTCATGTGGAAAGGTTGACTTTGCAGAAGATTTGTAGAGCTTTGTGGGGTTTTGTGCAAAATTCAAAATTCTGCGGGGATGTGAAGAGAGTTAATGCAGATAAAGATGGTTGTGTTGTGCGCACAAAGTGTAAGAAACTGTGAAAATGAGAGAATCCACTCAACAGATTTTTATCACATTTTATTTTTCAAAATATGTCTTTAAAGTTCTAATTTTAATTGGTTGATTTTCAAAAAAAAAAAAATTTTGTTGCTTATTTATTGGTGATTATATTTTTTTTATTTATATTTTATTTATTATTAAAAATTTGTTGTTTCGTTCTTTTTTCATTGAATTTCTAAACATACGTGTGGTTCGTGGTTTTCATCCCTCACACAAAAGGCAATTGACAGAAAGACACAATTTGAGAGAAATTTCCATTAATTTCCTCCAACAAAGATGTCATAAATCGAGCATAGGCTAACGCCTTAAAAGGTACAATATGTAGTCCATGTCAAAAAACATCGAGAATATCTCATGATATGAGTACACTGTATACTGAATACATCAGATACATGTCATGTTGTTAAAAGAAAGTAAGTGAAACCTCTGTACCAGGTATGTTGAGCTCCTGATCAAGCAAACCTTCTAAGTCATGCTCCAGAATAAGAGTTCCCTTCACATGTACTTAGAGGTACAACCTTCTCATAGCTCGTCTGGAAGTAACTCCTCCAATTTTGGGTCCTGCTGGAATCCATATGGAGTTTTACTGTCATCTATCTTGCAGAAAGTCACAGACACCCTATGTTGTTGTACTCCTGGAATGCAATGCTTGACAACATCTACACCGTTGCCCTTGAGAACAAGTACTGAATCGACTGGTAGAGGAATCTCCACAGAACCTTTGAATCCACCAGGGCCGACGATATCGATTTCTTTTTTCAAATAGAATATTACTTTTGCTCATAAAAGAGACCGTGCAGAAAGGCCTCACAAAATCATGATGATCAATGTGTGGGGGAATGCAATCACCTTCTTCATAAATATTGATAATGCAACTGTTGGGAATGCAGGTAGCAGGTAGAATATTCCATTTGACCATCCTTTTGATCATCCATTTTATCATTGAATGTAACGGATCTACTTGATCATGTCTGAGGATCCCAGGTGGATTCCCCTATCTGTCATTTGTGAAGTTATAACAACAGCCATATTGGATGGTGATTCTTCCCTTCCATCTCATCCACTTCTTTGGTTTAGAATATGTCCTTTCCATGAGAAGGCCCGCTCGACCTCTATCTCTTAAATCAAAGATGCTGTCCAGAATGCTTTTTTCATCAGTCTTGGAGAAAACCCTGGTGTACAGCTCTAGGCCTTCCAATATGTTAACGAACATTCCTTGAACCTCTTCATAGAACTTGAAGTCTCTTTTATTCACTTTGCTTATCTTGTAGTATTCTACCATACTAGGGGTTGGCAGCTATTGCAGGCGTTCCTTCCTTCGAGAATCGGTGGGAACCTAAACTTGTGCTGTTCGATCCGGGATATGAGACTCGGCCTCTAACGGGATGTACGACCATGGGCTCCATGGTACATATTGATCCGTCTCCAGCGGGACATATGGTTCATTTATCATGAAATCCGGAGTCTGAGACTCGTTGGTACTTGAATTATATTCTTCTAATGTACTGAAACGCTGTAGATGCAGAACATTGCAATCCGGGCATTCTACAAATGCGCTTGTAGCTGATTTCCTAGTCGGTATTCAACGTTGCTTGTCGGGCAAACCTGACACAAGACATCTGAAACTAGAAGTGTGTTTGAATCTGTCACAAACCCTGGTTCTTCATCCATGGTGGGTAAGCTAGCAGAAGTTTCTTTCAGGTCTGGATCGTAAATGTACCCCTCAAAAATAGAGGTGAGCAAGTTGTTTGTCTCTATTTAACGTTTGTGTTCTTGTAGTAGAAAAACTCTCTACTTCTTGTGGATGGCGTTCCTACGTTGCATCCTGCAAAGTGGAGTACTTGGTAGTCGTTCATTATTGGAGGCTATTAAGCCTCCAACAGGTGTAGCTACCAGGGAGGGCAGACGGCTGGGCCCCTTCACTGGATCTCGTTCTGTTATCACGTTTATGCCCTTGCGTGATACATTATCTTTAGTGGTCACTCTCAGTAGTGAAGGAAGTCCCTCTTTCTCTTTGCAGCTAACTACTTCCATTAGAGGACCTTTGTAGTCCACGTCAACCTGGTTGAAATCCACGTTGAAGTCTATGGTACCGCCCTGTGAAGCCATCTCCTCATTTAATGCGAGGTTCCAGCCATCCTGGAAAGCAAAGATCAGTCGTTGTCCCGACATTTTTCTGTAGACGACAGAAAAAATATCAGTGGGCCAAAACTTGTCATGAACAAGAACAAAACAAAACATTTATTAAGGTAAATTTCAATTTGTTTTGGTGCAATGAATTCTATGTATGAGTTTTATTTAATTAAATGTGGAAAGAAGAAAATTTAAAGTTTGAATTATTTTTCTTTTCAAAATTTTCATTATATTGAGGTTAATTACAAAATTTGGACCTGCTCATAGACATTTGGCCACATAGATAACTCTAAAACAATCAAAGTTTTCAAAGTTTCAAGGCAAGCAGAGGTAAGCAGCATCAGGTTGTGTAGTAAGTTTTCAGATATCGTTCGTTTATTGGTAACAAGGGTCTTTCACCCCAGAAGTCCACTAACTGGTAGGCTCCTCATACGTAGACCTTTTCAACGACAAATGGTCCCTCCCAAGTTGGCTCGAATTTTCCACATATTTTACGGCGTGTAATAATAGGCCTTTTGAGCACAAGTACGAGGTCACCACCTTTGAATGTCCTTGGGCGGACCAATTTGTCATGGTCTTGTACCATCTTTGCCTGGTAAAGCTCCAAAATATTTTTGTGCTTCCAATCTTTTTTCCCTCGAGACTCTCCAGTTCTTCAAGTGTTAGTTTTGCGCCTTCTTCTGTTGTGAGTTGGTTGGCGACGGTGATTCTGAGAGATGGTGTCCGGACTTCTAGCGGTAGCACAAGCTCCAAATTTTGATGTGCTTCTAATTGTTTTCCCTCAAGACTCTCAAGTTCTTCAAGTCTGAGTTTTGAGCTTTCTTCTGTTGTGAGTTGGTTGGCGACGACAATTCTGAGAGATGGTGTCTGAACTTCTAGCGGTAGCACGACCTCTGCTCCGTACATGAGCATATTGGGTGTACACTGAGTGGGAGTCCTAAAAGTTGTCTGGTAGGCCCACAAGGCTTCTAATAGTTTGTTGTGCTAATCCCTTTTTGTTTTCATCAAGTATTTTCTTCAAATTTTGTACCAATGTTTTGTTAAAAGCCTCAGCCAGACCATTTGCTCTAGGACAGTAAATCATAGAGTATCTCCAATCTATCCCATGTCTTTTGACGAAATGGTTGATCTTTGTACTTCTAAAAGTTGTCCCATTGTTGAAAATTATTCGTTGTGGTACTCCAAAATGGTAGACGATTTGATATTTGAAAAATTGAAGGACGTGTTGTGTCGTAACCTTACGTAATGGTATTGCCTCTACCCATTTAGAGAAGTAATCTGTAGCGGCAAGTATGAAACTCTGTCCTTTGGAAGATGGAGGGTCTATCAGACCTATTATATCTGTGCCCCAACACTCAAATAGCCACGAGGCAACAATTCGGTGTAGCACATTTGGAGGCTGATGTAAGACCGCCCCATGCTCTTGGCATTGTTGACATCTTCTAGCTATATCCATGCAATTAGACATCATTGCTGGCTAATAATATTCAATTCCTTTGATCTTCATTTTCATTTTTGGCTCTAACTGGTAAGCGCCACAAAATCTGACATGTACCTCTTTGACAATACCCTGTGCTTCGGCTCTTTTCAAACATCGTAGCCACATTTGGTCAAACAATCTTCTGTAGAGAACATTTCCCATCAGGGCGTAAGACATGACCCTTCTTGTGATGTGGTGCACCTCAGACTTGTCTTCTGACAGCTTTCCAGTATGTAAATATTCTATTAATGGCTTACGCCAATCTTTGTTGATGTCTACTACTGTATTTATTGTTTCTTCTTTTCCAAGCTTGTGTAGAGTTTCAAAGTTGATCCGAGACAAGACCTGTCTTCCTTGTAGTGTGACTTCAATAGAATCCTTAGGGGACACGCCATTTCCTTAGCAAGTTTTGCTAGAGCGTCGGCATGGGCATTATCTCTCATAGGAACCCGGTAGAAAGTCACATCGGGGATCTACTCCAGGAGCTTCATCATGTACTGATGGTATTTTGCTAATCTTGGTTTCAAAATTTTGTATTGTCCGGCTACTTGATGAATGACGAGTTGGGAGTTGTCGTAGATGGTAATGCTTGTTATATCCATTGAGATTGCCATTTCCAATTCAAAGATTAAAGCTTCGTATTCCGCTTCATTGTTAGTGCATGGCTCTGTCAGGTGGTATGAGAACCTCATAATACCCTTATCTGGCATGATAAAGATCAAACCAATCCCTGCTTTGCCTGGTATAACTGTGTCTGATCCCTTGTCTTTTCTGGCTGATGAAGCGTCATCGAAGTACATCTCCCAACATTGCGCACTTGAGAATTCCATTTGTAATATTTGCTCATCTGGTAACTCATCGTTGAGAGAGGACCCAACTGGCAGTGGGTGTGCAACGAGAAAGTCCGCTAATATCTGTCCCTTGATAGCAAATTACAATAAGATCATCGATCATCTTGCTAAACGTCCGGACAGTATTGGTCTGGTCATCAGATATTGCAATGGATTAGCTTTTGAAATTAGGGTAATTTTATGAGAAAGCACGTAATATTTAAGCTTTGGGGTGGTGAAAATTAATGCCAGACAATGCTTCTTAATAGGTGGATACCTTATCTCCGTCGGTATTAAATGACGACTCAAGTAGTAGAGTGCATTTTCCTTACCCTCATCATTGACTTGGCTAAGAGGGCTCTGAGAGAGTCATCTAAAGCCGTGGTATAAAGTATCAGAGGTTTCCCTAGGATAGGGGCTGCTAAGACAGGAGGTGTCATTAAGTATTGTTTAACGCCCTCAAAGGCCCGCTGGCATTTCTCTTCCAAAAAAAAAATTGGCATCCTTTTTAATTAATGTCGAGAAAGGCTGACACCTACCTGAGAGATTAGAAATAAAGCATCTCAGATATGCCAACTTCCCTTGGAAGGAACGTAGTTGTTTCATGGTTTTAGGGGGAGGCTTTTCCAAGATAGCTTTAATCTTATCCGGGTCGATCTCGATTCCCCAATGACGGACAACGAATCCTAGAAATTTCGTGGAGGTAACGCCAAAGGCGCACTTTAAGAGATTCATTTGGAGATTGTATCATCTTAACCGTTCAAACACGATCCTCAAATCATACAAATGGTCGGTTTTCCGTTTACTTTTGATGACCAAATCATCCGCGTAGCATTCTACTTGTGAATCAGGTCGTCAAAAAATCTGTCATTGCACGCTGATATGTTACTCTGGAGTTCTTTAGGCCGAACGACATCACTGTGTAGCAGAAAATTCCAACCGGCGTTCTGAAGGCTGTAAGTGATGCATCCTCGGGAGTCATCTTGATTTGGTTGTATCCCGATGATCCGTCCATGAAGGAGAAAATTTCATGTGTTGAAGCGATATCCACCATCATCTCTGGTATGGGTAGTGGAAACTCGTCTTTTGGACAGGCCTTGTTCAAATCTCTGAAGTCAACATAAACACGGATTTGTCCATTTTCTTCTTAACAGGTACAATGTTGGCTAACCACGTGGGGTATTGCTTCTCTTAACAAAGTTGGCTTCTGTTGATTTCTTCACCTCGGTGATGACTTGTTATTCTATCTCGAGGAGCATTCTCTTAGGAGCTTGTTTTACTGGAGTTATATTCTTGTCCACCCCGAGTTATGGACTGCAACCTTTACTGATAGTCCTGACATTTCATCGTAGCTCCATGCGAAGCAATCGTTGAATTTTGTTAATAGTTTGATCAATTCTGAAGATTCTTCGTCATTGAGTAGAGAACTTATAAATGTAGGCCGGGGTCATTCTTCGGTCCCGAGGTTAATCTCTTTCAATTTATCAATGGTAGATTTACTTTCTTCCTCAAATTTTGGGGGAGCATTTTCTATTTACTAATCAGTAGAGTCATCCTCTATATCGAGGCAATCCCCTTTTGACTCACAAGTAACAACCATGCAAAATTCAGAATCATCGACTGGTCTGACTGTACCAAATCCGACACCCTCTTTTGAATTTGGAGTTCAACTTTTACCATTCCATAATTTTTTCAAAAGTTGAAATTTATCTTTTGGCATTTGTTTCGGTAAGTGTTCCTGTTGAATTAAATTTTGAACACAAGGCGAGAAGTAACCAAAAGGCAATTCCATTAATTCATTAGAATCTACATCAAAATTTACATGTTTTTCATGCTCAGTAGAGGTAGAAGCACGATAAAATTGATTGGCTTTGAACCAACACTACAGACTTTCTTGACCTCTAAACTCTCGACCTTTTGAGGGAGAATTGGAGTAATTCACATAGTGGTTAATCTGATCATACATTATTTCGTATTGATTCTTTTCTGTATCTTCTAGGGATATCTCATACTGAGGTCTTTTCCATCTTATCTTCTTAATTTCATCTTCAGAACTGTCTTCCTCACCAATGTTGATAGTTGGCCTAGTCCGTTCAAAAATTAAATTGATCCTTCCTTGTCCACGTCCCCGGCCTCGACCTCAGGTGCGCGAACTAAAAGGCCTTTCACCATCTCTTTGTAAAGGAGTTGTGGAAGATTGCTGAAGCGGAGTTGAAGGGCCTCCTTTTTGTGATTCTTCTAAATCTTTATATTTGTTTGTCAAAATCTCGTGTGAGAAGATAGTCTTCTTTGGAGGCGCGTAGTAGGCAACATCTTCATGGATACCAACTTCATGCACTGAAAATGGTTGTAGGTCTCCCTTGATGTAATTTTCTTTACCATCTTTGCGGTATTTGATGCACTGGTGTAAGGATGATGGAACCATATTGTGCTCATGAATCCATGGTCGACCGAATAGAGCGTTAAAAGTGGTCTCGACGTTGATGATATGAAATTTAGCGGTTGTCACGAGTTCTCCATCCTTCATAAGTAATGTAATTGATCCGAGGGATCTTTCTCCCTTTTGGTTGAATTCTCTTAACATCATTTTATCAGCGGTAATTTCTTAAGCTTCAATATCTAAATATGCCAATGTCCATAGGCTCATCAAGTTAAGAGATGCCCCAGGATCCACTAAAACTCTAGATAACACAAATCTGCCGATGTTGACGGAGATGTAGAGTGGACGATTGTGGTCAGCGGTACCGAACAACAAGTCTTCATCTGTGAAGGTTACCCCTGACTGTTCTTTCAACGAGCAAACTTCATCTAAGGATGTGCTGGCCAACTGAGCTAAGCAAATCTCTGGGTCAAGCAAAGCTATAACTAGAGACTCTCTCATCTCCTTTGATAGGATCAGAGCTTCATAGATGCTTAGTCGGGCCGACAACTTCCTAAGATGAGCTAGCACGTTGTAGTCTACTTTGTATGATCCTCCAATTTTATCTTGATCTTGTGGTTCTTCCACTGGTGGAGGTGGGGGTATCTCTTATCGAGTCATTATCTGTTTTCCTTTAGTTGTTGGAACTATTCTTGGTGGTAACACTTTTCCGCTCTGTATGTTAACTTCTGTGATTTCTTCTTCTTGAGATATCATTGTGGAATCTTCGGGTGTCTTTTCCTCTTTGTCGGAAGGATCTAAATTGATGGCAAGTCGTGTACCATGATGCTCGAGAATTGACTCCTCGTTATCAGTGATGTCGTAAGCGGTATTATTGATGTTTTCTTTGTACTTAACAAAGAGTTCATCGGACTCGAGTACGATTTGAGGATCATTTTGGGGATCGAGATTGAAGCTAGATCGGTCATAATCAGTTACGTTGTCACCAAAAACAGTTAAAACGTATCCAAAATCACAATCATTACATTCATAAGACCCCAGAGGGACAAAAAGATAATCATACGAGGTTAAGGGTTCGAGGATTTTCTTCCCCAAATCCAATACAACCAATCTAGTAGAGGCAGCCCCTATCCTACCTCCGTGCTATCAATCTTTGCAGTGATGCTTTTCTTCTTCTTGTTCCTTATTCTTGATGATGACGGATCTCTTGGCAAAATCTTCATCTCGGACTTGGTATGTTGCTGACTCTGAATAGAGGCTTGTTTTGATGCAGACTGGATCTTGTTCAATATTTTCTTGGATGATCTGCTTCATACCTCATTCCATCCTTCTTCAGTGTTCATTGAAGCTTGTTTTGATGAATCTTGTATGTGATCAAGGATCCTCTCGAGTTCATCCCAAGTTGTACTCCATCCGTCTATTCCAACATACAGATCAATTAGGGAGATTTACTCAGCTGAAATCATGTTTATGGAACCTTTTTCAGGTTCTTTCAAATACTCCTTCGGGATTGTTATGTTCTCCTCCTTAAGTTTCTCCTCGAGCCAGCCTTTAAAGACAAAGCATTTTCCTATAGTGTGCCCAAGCAACCGATGGTATGGGCAATAATTTGGTTCATTCTTCTTATCCACCTCTTCTGGCTTCTTTGGATCTGTTAGTCCGAATTCTGGCTTCTTCATCAGACTCCTGAATATTTTAGGTACAACTTCATCCTTGAAGGAATATACGACTTTCTGTCGCTCTAACAGGGATATTCTTTTATCCCCTGTTCAAGGTGTTCCTTCTTGAGGCAATCGCTGGTTGGGTTGATTATTTTGTTTCTGAGAGGACTGACAATGTTCTTCTGCATATATCTTTATCGATTGCTTTCCTTTGTCAACGGTCACCACTACTCCTGATTTCTTTTTGAACACTTTGGCCACCTTAGCCTTTTCATGTGGCTTCATGTGCTTTATTTCTTCTTGAAGACTGCTGGCTTTACTGAGTAGCTTCTCAAAGGATTTGATGGTGAGTTCATTAAGCATGAAAGCTAGTGGCCCATGAATGCTCTTGAGTAGACTTTCAATTGCATGATGTTCCTGTAGCTGAGGTTTACATTTCATGCTAAGGTTTCTCCACCTCAAAATATAGTCTACCAAAGTTTCGCTAGGTTTTTGCTTTTCCATCATGATCTCTCCAATAGACACATGGTGTTGTGCCCCGACAAACCTTTTCATAAAAAGTTGTTCCAATTTAGAAAATGTTTTAACTGAATCGTCGGGCAAGTCAGCATACCAGTTGAAAGTGATTCCTAACAAGCTATTGACGATCTGCTGGCAGAGTAAACCTTCATTATTTCTCATGTTGCCACAGCTGGCTTGGAAATGCGCGATATGCTATCTGGAATTTCCAGTCCCGTCAAATATTTTGAAGTTTAGCGCCACAAAACCTTTGGGGAAAGGTACGACATCGAACTCCTCCGGGTAAGGTCTACCCTTCAAAATTGATGCACCGCTCTTGGATTGGGCTAAAGCGTCCCGTACCTATTCAACCATCTACTTGAACTCCTTTTCTGGCATGACACTTGATGGAGAATCTTTCTTTGGTTTCTCATCTTTATTTGCTGAAGTAGCCTCTCTTTTTTCATCTATAATGTGTATGATTTCTGGCTGATTAATCTCTGGAGAAGCCAATTGTGGTGCTTGTGATTGCCCCAGAATGGTGGCCATGTTGATCATAACTACAGTCATCTCTTTTATGCTTTTCTCCAATAGACTAACTTGCTCATCCCATAGGAGGATAACCCTATGCAACTCATCTACGACGTTCTCTTTGGTGTGAGGTTGAGCCTCGCACACAGATGTGGTGGCTCTGGTTTCGATTACATGGACATCCATGAAATCTTCCTCCAAATAATCATTGTAATCAAAATCTTTATTATCGCTATTGACGGAAACTCCGTGTTCTCTAGCTAACTCGGAAATCTCGATCCTGAGTTTCTCAAAATTTTCTTCAATCATCGATTCCTTGATTGCTTTAAGATCTGGTGGACATCCTCTACTTGTTCCTCCATCTCGCTGGCTATTGTCGCGACGATGTCAGATATTTCAGATCTTGGTTTCATTTGCGTGTTGTCCTGGTAGCAATATAATTAGTAGTAACCACTACGGTATCAATTCTTTTCCTTAAACAGAACCAGACGGGGATGCAAGTAGGTGGCACTTCAATTGTCTTGTGGGACTGCCTGGCGGATTTAACACCTTTCAAAATTACCTTCTTCATGCGAGGGAAAATTACATCTCCCACTCGTTTGAGTAAATCGCTAACCAAACATCCTTCTTTGGTAGCAAGCCTTCTGAAAACTGCACTAACTCGAGTGATAGAAGTGAACTTCTTTCTCTCCTCACCATATCCATGAAGTGACGGTAATGCGGCAGCAATCCTTCGGATACTCTCATATCCCTCGGTATCTGTCAGAAGATGGAATCTACCTCCTTGCATGAGTGGATAAATTTTCGGTAACACTTCTTCAACTTGATGATTCTCCTCCTCAACGGGTGTCTTCTCAGGAGCCTCAACAATCTTGATCCAATTTCTAATGTGGTACAGTCCTCAAACTTGATGAGATTTCAAACATGGGTGGCAGGACAGTTAATCCCTCAGTCAGATCCTCAACAATCATCACTTCTTTCCACTTAGCAGCAGCGGGGTTAGCGGGTTTGATGGGTGTCGCGACGGCAGTAGCTTTAGCCTTCTTGTAGGCAGGAAAGTCTTGATAGCAGTTCGGGTTGAATTTTGTAGACGGCTCCTGCATTTTTGGATCGGCAATCTTCATTACCACGAACGGGGCTTTCTTGAGGATGACCTAGAGGTCTTCACATCCAGCTCCAAACTTGTTGGTAGGAGCGACGTTACGGGCGCTACAGTCCGTTGGCATGTTGCTAGAAAAGGTCAGCGTTGGGTAGGCCATTGCAGCGGGCTTTAAAATAGAATGTTTTAGGGTTAGCTATATGGCCAAAAACCTTGTACTTTTTAGTGTAAGCACTGAAAGTAGAGGTTGATCTATAGACCGGGCAGGTCTTAATTTATGGGTATTTAAAATCTTGTTTAAGAAAAATTTAATTAATGTAAGAAAATTTCAAAGTGTGCGTAGCACAACACGATTTGGTTTAATTTGTGGAATAGAAAATCAAATTTGGAAGGGAGATGTGAAGTATTTTAGGACCCAGTGCAGGACCTATTTAGTGGCAGATAATGCCCAGGTAAAACTAGTCTGCCAACACACCTATTAGGGGTCCGACCCCACATGAAAATTTAAGGAGTCCTTAATGGCCTTCTGAACCTCTGTTCAAAGATGGTTTAACAGCTAGTCCTGAAGTCCAAAGAGTAAGTTGTACTTTCCCAAGATATAAATGGGTATAGTATGCCAGCGGAAGAAGGGTAATTAGGTCCAAGAGGGACATGGACATATTACCGATGTGTGAAAATAATATTTCTTGATTTGATGGAGAGAAAAGCTTGTCCCCAGTGGAGTCGCCAGAAGCTGTCGGCACTTTTTTTGGTTTGTGGGGTTGCCCGTAAGAAGCTGTCGGTTACCGGAATCGAAATCTTGTCACCCGCTTCGGAAGGACATTTTAATTTAGTTTTAGAAAAATATGAAATCAAACTGTCCCCATATTTTTCATAATTTTAATGAAAGAGCACTGTACCTCAAATCCTATATCTATCCCGAAGGACAAACACAAGACTTGAGGATGAGGCTCGATCAAATAAATTAAGGAATATATGACATTCGTTTGGTCTGATAAACCTTTATATTTGCCCACAAGTTCCCTTATTTAATATAAATAATTAAATAGGGTTTATATTAAGATGGGTTTGGACATTCTTCTTATATAGGCAAGCCCCTATAGTTAATTACATCTTAAATGACCAAGGTCAACTATAAAGACTCTTGATAAAAATCAGGAAATATTATCTTCAAGGAGTTTCAAATGGTAGGACTCTTCAATGAGATTAGACGTAGAGGTGTGAAAGGGGATTGGTTCAAATTTTGAACATTTTATTGTAGAATCTAAAGGAGGAAGAACTAGGAGATGTCATGGATCCAAAGGAGAACCCCAGTGACTTTCCAAGCTATCATAACATTTGGCTTCAATTTTGAGGAGAAATATTTAGGCGTTTCATCCTGCCAATTTTATTAGTTAGGGCTTACATTCGTGTGAAAAGATCACACAAATAGCCTAGAAGATGTGAGGATTTAGGTCATGACAAACGACAACCTCGGTATCCTAAGACAAGTTAGGGCTTATATTGTATAACAGGGTTGTATGAAGGCCTAAAGATAAGGTGAGGATTTACGTTACATAAGCAAGCAACCTCGAAGTCCTATGGCTTTGTTGTTTAAGTCTAACGAAGAAAGATTGGTTTAGGTGGGGAAGACAGTTTTTGCTGTTAAAAATGATCGTGCTGCCCACCATGCTATCTCAAAGCTCCTAGCCGCGACGAGTTTAAGTTTTCTAGTTTGTCAAGTTATAATGTTAAATCAGGTGGCCCTATGTTAAAGTTCTTTAAATTTTATTATGGGCATATTAAAGTTGATTAAATCGACACCGGTTAGGATCCTATGGTTCCCTCGTTCTGGCACCACTATTTTCTATTGGATTTACTTAGTCCAAATGAATTTACTAAATTCAACTTAATGAGTTCCATAATTTCATTTAGACCGTAGGAAGGCTCGTTAGCAACCATAGGTTACCTCCTCTGAGAAATTCTCGATCATCCAATAGAGACGTCTTAATTTAGTTTCAATTGAGTTTTATGCAATGTTTGTGATTAAATTTTGAGCTGTTTTATATTTTAAATGTTGTGGCGGTGAATTTTATCTTGGTTGTTTTTAATTTTGGTTTTGGTTTTGATTTTAGTTTTGGTTTTGGTTTTAGTTTTGGATTTAGTTTTGGTTTTGGTTTTGTGGCTATCCTGATAGTTTTAGTTTTCCATGCAAATTTGTATAAGCACAAAAGTATAGCATACAAGTACAAGAAAGACAACGTTGAAAACTATAAAAGCGTACCTGGCGAGTCTTCTTGTTCCATCACCTGAATCTTAAAAGGCATGTTAAGGCAGTTTATATGAAACAAGGAAGTAAAATTTTGGTAGTTTCCTAACCATATGTCATATTTTGATGGGTCCTTAGGAGTTTAATTAAGGATGATTTTGTGAAGAAAAACATATTAAGTTTAGTGGATCTTCAAGATATCCGACAGATCTAGAGAAAGAAGCAGGTCTGTGCCACTCTCTTGCTGTCTGGTGAAAAATCCCAAGTTCTTTTAAACTTATTATATTGCTTAATAATTCATCCTATAAAACACCCTAATTCTCAATGAACATTGA
>NEWO01001351.1:37606-48457 GCA_003013225.1 Phalaenopsis aphrodite | reverse complement strand
TAGTTATTTAATAATTATTAAAATTACATATTTATTTCAAGTGCTTATTAGTGACAGATAAGCAAATTGAACTTCATTGTTGTGATTAAAGTATTGCTTTTCTAAAATCTTAGTTCATAGTTTTAATCTTACTCCCTGTGGGATCAATATCTAGGACTCCATTAGAGCTCTATATTACTTGAGCGATACGTATACTTGCGTTGATAAGTGTGACTTTACAATTATGGAATATTTATTACGTCAATATTTATTGAATCTATAACTATTATTAAGGTGTTGGTACACTTGCTGAGGAATTAAATCTTTTGGTAGCAATATTAAATATTTACATTTTTAAGCATATATAAAGTCGCGATCATCTGTCGAACCCGAGTGTTGTTCCTGTGAAACAAACACCCAAGAAGATGCGCCTTGAGATAGAACAAAAGGTAATTCAAGAAACCAAAAAGCTCATCGATGCTGGCTTTATCAGGGAGGTTTTTTACCCTACTTGGCTTGCAAACATCGTACGCGTTCGAAAGAAGAACGAACAAATACAAGTTTGCATCGACTTTCAAGATATTAGTAAGGCTTGCCTGAAAGACAATTTCCCCTTGTCAAATCTGGAGCTCATAATATATATCACCTCCTCTCATGAGATGTTTTCCTTCATGGATGGTTTGTCCGGTTATATTTAAATTCGATGTCCCTAGATGAGGAGCAACATACGACGTTTCCTACTCCGATCGGCATATTCTGTTATAAGGTCACGCCATTCGGATTAAAGAATGTCAGGGTGACCTATCAGCATGCTATGACACATATCTTTGCTGACTTGGTACATCATCAAGTCAAGTGTTACATCGACAATGTAGTGATTAAAAGTCTTTTTGAAGATGATCATCTTTCAGACCTGAGGAACGTCTATGAACGCCTAAGGAAATATGACTTGAAGATGAATCCGCTGAAATGCACCTTTGGCGTATCTTCTGGGAAGTTTTTAGGCTTAATTATCCATCATAAAGGCATTGAAATCAACCTTATTAAAATTAAATCCATCATTAAGGTGGAACCTCCTAAAAGTTTGACGCAGTTACGTTCCCTACAAGGAGAGCTCTTCTATATTAAGAGGTTCATTTCAAACCTTTTTGGTTGATGTTAGTCCTTTTCTGTGTTGACTAAGAAAGATGTTCTCTTTCACTAGGACGAGGCATGTCAGCATGCTTTCGACAATATCAAGCGCTACTTACTGAATCCTCTAGTGTTAGCTGTGCCGGTCCCAGGTAGACCCCTCATTCTCTATATTGTCACTCTTGACAAATTTATAGGAGCTTTATTAGCTCAGAAGAATGAAGAAGGGAAAGAGAACACCCTATATTATCTTAGTTGACGTTTCATACCCGCTGAGATGAGATACCCACCAATTGAAAAGTACTGCTTGGCATTGGTGTTTTCAGTCCAGAAGTTGTGACATTACATACTATCACACCATGTCGAGTTTATCTTGACGGTAAACCCCTTGCAGTATCTCATGACACGTCCTACTTTAGTTGGATGGTTGGCTAGATAGGCCATGATATTATCCCAGTTTGACATTTTTGTATTTCCTTCAACAGGCTGTTAATGGATAGGCGTTAGCTAATTTTTGAGCGGCTCACCCGATTCTGACAGATTTGCCTCTAAATCACGATTTTCTTGATGAGCATTTAATGGCCATCGATGCCCCAGAGTGGGAGATGTACTTCGATGGGGTCTCTTCCTTTAAATAAGGGCCACCAAGATCTCTCCCAAAGATGTAATCGGGGATCTAATTGATTTTTGTATCACCCGAGGGTGGCATTCTTCGTTGCTCTTATAGTTTAGCAGAACCATGTACGAATAACGTCACTAAATATGAATGCTTAATTCTAGGACTTGCGTTAGCTATCCAAATGGGCATTACAAGAATCAAGATTTATGGTGATTCATAACTCATTATAAGCCAGGTCTTAGAAACCTACAGGGTTATCAAGCCCGAGCTTCTAGCCTACATGAGAAGGCAATGGAAATGTTGAAGCTCATTCCCAAGGACACTCTTATTAGGATACCTCGATCACTCAATGGCAAGGCCGATGCTCTTGCTAAATTGGCTAAAAAGCTATCAAGTCCTGAAGGAAATCTGGTGACATCCATGATCCGAGAAAGAATAATCCTGTTGTTAATAATTTCTAGTTCTTTGGGTGACATGCCTTCTGATAGCAGTGGTGTCATCTTGGTTGCTTCTGATGGAGTATCTGATGATTGGCATCAAGCCATCATCGCATACTTGACGAGGGGAATTATCCTCGATGATTGATCCCTCGCCTCTCATATCCAGAAGAGGGCGCTTTTGTTTACGATTATTAACGATACTCAGTATCGACACTCTTTTAAGTAGATGTGGTTACAATGTGTAAGGGATGATGAGGCCCAGAAAGTAATGTCTGAGGTCCATGAAGGTGTCTACGGATCCCATTAGTCGGGTGCCAAAATGAAAGTGAAGATCAAATGCCTTGGTTATTATTGGCCTACGATGACACTTGATTGCATTGAATATGACAAGCAGTGTCATCAATGCCAGGTGTTCAGCCCTATGCTTCACCAACCCCTGAGTATACTACACTCAGCAGTCGCATCATGGTCTTTGGAAGCCTATGGTACCGATATTGTGGGGCCTATTGATCCACCATCCTCTCGAGGACATCAATTTATTCTTCTAGCTACTGATTATTTCTCTAAATGGACGAAAGCTATCCCTCTAAGAGAAGTAAGGGCAGATAACGCCCTGCATTTCCTTCAGAATAATATCATTTATAGATTTGATGTGGCACAACGTATCATCTCTGATAACGGGCTGGCTTTTAAAAATACCAAGATTAATAGATTTGCTTGGCAAAATTACATTGATTCACGATATTCAACGATTTACTAACCAAGAGCGAATGGCTTGATCGAGGATTTTAATAAGACTTTAGTTGGCCTAATCAAGAAAATTCTCCACTCAAATAAGGAAGAGTGGCACGAGAAGCTCTCCGAGGCTTTGTGGGCATATCATACGACATATTGTACACCCACTAGCTCTACTCCATATGTATTGACCTTTGGGTCTGAAGTAGTCCTTCCTTTAGAATTTGAATTGCCTTCACTATGTGTCACTATCAACAATAATTTCAGCAGTGAAGATAATACCCAACTTAGGTTGGAAGAGCTTGAAAACTTGGAGCGGTTGCGATTACAAGGCCAACAAAGCCTCAAGCTATACCAGACTCGTATGGCTAGAGCCCACGACAAGCTAGTAAGGTCCCGTACCTTCAGAGTTGAAGACTTGGTGTTGGAGTTATGCCATTCAATTGTATATCATCGTCGAAGCCACATGAAATTTGAGCCCACATGGGATGGACTGTTTGAGATCAAAAAGGTCTATGAGGGAGGAGCCTACTTGGTTATTGATGCTGACGGATCTCACCTCATGCTCCCTATCAATGGGTGATATTTGAAGAGATACTGTGCTTAGGCTCTTCCTTTATTTGATTTAATTTGCTGTGTAAATTGATTATTCAAAGCTTCATGTATTTTGTAATTCAATTCTTGAGCAATAAGATTACATCCTTCTATTTTGTCTCATGTTTGAACTGCTTGTGATGATTTCCTTATAGCTATTGAGGGATCTTATTGCATAGTCTAGGATGACATGTGGCACCTAAGAAAGGCCTTGTGCATCTCTTACAACCAATTTATGAATTGATAAATAGACAAAGTGGAAGTCATACGGGCGGCTTATACTTGGAACAATTGGTAATTGGTATGAGAGAAGCCAAGTACTTCTCTTATCTTTTTTGTTTGGTTCCTCGCTTCGAGCGGATTTGAACTAGCCTTTTCTATGCATTATAAATGAGTGTGGTAGAGATCCTTGTCCCATTCATCATAAATGGACATGGAGGTTGCCCTCTTTTTAAAGGATTTTAGCTCAGTCTAACGACTAAGTATTCTTTGGGTAGTATATATTGTTCAACTAATTTTTGCAATGTCTGGGTTGATGAAAGTTTATCCCAATTGATATTTACCTTTGATGTGGCATTCCACACACCATCTTTACGCTTGATGCGTCGACCCTCAGGTTGTCGCAAGCTTCCTTTAAGAGCCGCTTTACCTTTTGTGTGGCAGTCCACCCACCATCTTTACACTTAAAGCGTCGACCTTTAGGTTAGATTCCTTCGAGAGCTACTTTATGCTTGGTGTGGCATTTCACTCACCATATTACACTTGATGCATCAACCCTCAGGTCATATCAGACTTCCTCAAGGAGCTGCTTTATTCTTGGTGTGGCACTCTGCCCACCACCCTTATGTTTAATGTGTTGACCCTCTGGGTCCAACAGCTCCTTCCTTTGGGAGGGCAGTTGCCTTTTTGCATGAGTTCTCTACTCACCACTTATTACATACTTTGATTCTTTTTGAACCACATGCCCTTTTGGGCCAATTCACTTACAAGAGTATTTCACCTTCATACATTCCTTGGGTCATGCCTTTACGACCCCTGAACCACTGTCTTTCGTTATGCCTTTAGGGCCTCTGAACCATCCTTCTCGGCTGACAATACTATATAGTCACGAGTTTGATCGCCACCTCTGATCACGATATTTTGTGCTTTATAGCCACTTGATCAATTTGATGGGTGTTTTGTCTCAAGGAGATTAGTTAGACTCGCAATCGAGGTCTTTTTCAGGGGAAACATAACAGGAGACTTGGTGGCATGAGATGATTAAGCTTTCTCCCCTACCATTTTGAATGATGTCAGATACAGGGTTTCCATTGATTTTGTTATTTCAAATGTGGTCAGACAGATTAATGGGTCATTTCAATCAGCTTCCCTAAGCTGGTTGATACAACACTTTGGTTCGATCGGATTCCTCGACCAAGTCGACCAACTACCTGCACCACCATATTATCTTGCATGTGTGTTTGCATTTTTTTCATATTGTAGCGCATATGCATGAATACATTATTGCATCCCATCTTGCACCTGTATGTCTGTATGATTATTATCATATGCCTAAGTTACACATTTCCTGGGGCCACTACCACTATAGCATGCCCATCTTTCTAGGGCCCATGCTTTCACAGCATGCCTACCCTTTATAAGTTAATGCCCTACCGGCATACCTCTTGGGGCCACTGCACTATAGGGTGCCCATCTTTCGGGCCCCTGCCACCATGGCATGCCCATTCCGTTAGGTTATTGCCTTATCAGCATACCTCCTAAGGACACTGCCACCACAACATCCCCATTTTTCTGGAGCCCCTGCCGTCATGACATGCCTACTCTTTACAGGTCACTGCCTTATCGACATAGTTCCTAGGGCCGCTGCCACCACGGCATCCCCATCTTCTTAGGGCCACTGCCACTACGGTATGCCCACCTTTGTTTAAATCCCTGCCCCATGGTATAGTCATCACTTATGTTTTGATTAATCATCTGCATTTGCATATTTGCATGGATAGCAAGCCAGACCCATTATCAGAGTGACTTCCATATTGGTCGCGATGCCTTAATGAGCATTGCTTGTCGGGTTAATCTCGATGAGCAATGCGAGTTAAGCATCGGGACTGACACAAGTATGATTAATCTAAGAATCCATTGGATCTAACTAGTTTCATCCCCTTTTGTGACACTCTTTAGATTCTTTGGATCTTTAGGATGGGGTCAGTAAAGCGACACCGTCAAAGTCATACCACTCCCAGACTTACCCCACACTTAGATACAAAGTTGATGCACTTGTCTTTAGATGGTGTGCTAAGCTAGGGTTTAGGATGCTAGGTAGTACTTTTTTGACACCTCTGGCTATTTTTGTGTGATACATTGTCTTGCGCTAGCCATGTGTCATTTTCTCACCTTTTTTGGTGTGCTTGCATGTTGAATATGTATGGTAGTGTGTTAGGGCATTCTTCTGGAGGGAGCCATGCCTATTTATATGCACACACACAAGTACCACTTTGGGGGGAGCAAATAATGATTTCTGACCCTTTTGCTTGTACATGCTATTAGCTTCCCCATTTTTAAGGCATGGCTCATGATATGTTATTTGCATGTGAGTTTTCCCGCTGATAGTTGTTTTCATGCAGGATTGAGTCTTTTTCTTTTCTCTATGTACTTTTAGAGTCTGTAAGAGTCCTATAGTAGAAATAAGATATGGGCACGAGTTCCGAGACATTAGCTTGGGAACCCCGTCGAAGTGACCAAGAGCAGATGCTTGTGCCCCATTTCTTAATTCTGCATTTTATATTGATGTATAGAATTAGGACCGACAATGTATATGCGGAGTCCGACCGCCTTTTTCTTTTCTGGGATATGTTGCCGACCCAGCAGCACTAGCCTGTTTATTATTTTTGTTTGACTTGTTTTACTTTTTTACATCATGTTGCATGTCTGCACTTGCATGTGTTTTCCTTGTTTTCCTTTTGTATTTTATCTCAGATTTTGCCATATAACATAGGCTCTTTATGACTTAAATTTCTAATTTTCTGCAAAATTCTAAAAAAAAATTTCAAGATAATTATAATTTAGTATTAAAATATTAAGGATTTAAAAATTACAACATTTACTTTGTTGCATATATTAATATGGCTTCCACAATACTTAAAATCGCTCCAGATAACTGTATTCTTTTTTGCATGTCCCGAGGAGAAGTCCCCTTACTTTTCTAACCTGACCGGCCTAACATACCTTCACATAGGTGGTTGTCTAGTGCACCTAAGTGTTAGAAGACTTCGCGACCCAGATGGGGTGTAAATCCTTTTGTTTGGAGCGTTTCCAGCTTTGTAGCTGAACTTCCACTTTCTCTTCTTTCCTAAGGCATCATTTCCCTTTTGGCAGGTATAAGTCCCACCTCTTGGAGCTCCAGTTTATGATAGAGTTTCCTTCCTTTGACCTTAGGGCTACCGAGGTTCCCTTGGATGATGCAATTCACGGATTGTTGACCGGGGATCTCAAGAAGTGATTGGTCAACTACCTTCACGACCAGGTAGACTAAGGGTCGTAGTGGTTTGGGATGACGGGTCCATGGTACCCCGACCTGGCTACCTCTACCTCATAGGATTACTCTTCCGTATCTTTTGACTACCCCTGTTGAGCCACTTCTGCTCCTTTTACCTTGTTGATCTCACTTTAACGGCCCGATGCCGATAAGCTGCCTCTTATTTGGGATATAATGATTTGTCCTCTGCCCTTACGGTCTAGATGTGCAATGACATATTGGGGTACCCTCGTTGAAGTGATTTTTGGTTATTTTGTAGGTTTCGTGAGCTGAGAAACCACTACCCTTTTGGACGTGGGAGATTCACTCTCCGCCCGATGGCTCAGCTTGAGCTTCTAAGCATTGAGACCAATCCATATGAAATAATCACCTTCTGATAACCTACACCCTGGGTTCATGATGATAAAACAAAACTCCTTCTATCGAGAGTCTTCTTGGTTATCTCCTAAGATGTAATTAACTAGTAGAAATATGTTCCTCTAGGAGACTTTTGGGCCAGAACAAAAAAATGTTCTTTTTTGGTTCTCTAGTTACAGGTGGATTATATAGAGATTCTGCTCGTAGATATTTTTTTTGAGGTACTTTGATCTGATTTTGTTTGGACGTATACTCTCGACCCAGCACACGAGGATTATCACAATATAAGCCTTCAATCTCTTTTCTTTTTTGATTTGTTTTCCTATTTTTTGTCATACATTAGTTCGCTATTCAATTCCTCTCCTCTTCGAGTCATTCATCTGGTTCGGGAGGGAGACTTACTTGAATTGAAAATTGTATGACGACATACAAAATGATAGACTGGTGACTCCGAGATCTAAAAAGAACTGAGAAAAATAAAGGTTTAGAGGCCACTTAAGCCTAATGTAAGTAAGGCATAAGCATTAATTAGGTCTAATTAGGGTTATACCTAATTATGGTTTAAAGGTCACTTAAGCCTAATGTAAGTAAGGCTTAAGGATTAATTAGGTTTAATTAGAGCTACACCTAATTGAGGCTTAATGTTAATGAAGACTAATTTAAATAAGGCTTAATTAGATTAATTAGGTCTAATTATGGCTATACCTAATTAAGATTTAAGGTTAATTAAACCTAATGTTAGTAAGGCTTAATTTGATTAATTAGACCTAATTAGTGTTAGACCTAATTAGGGTTTAAGGTTAATTATGCCTAATGTAAGTAAGGTTTAGTTTGATTAATTAGGTCTACTTAGGATTAGACCTAACTAGGGTTTAAATGTCACTTAAGCCTAATGTAGTTAAGGCTAAAAAGGTTAATTAGGTCTAATTAGGGTTAGAACCAATTGGGTTTTCAATTGACTTAGATTCATTTGGATTGAACCTGAGCGGTGTTGATTTTCACTTGGGTTCATGTGGGTTGAACCCAAGTGTTAAGAATTTGGTTTGGGTTCATTTGGATTGAAATCAAAAGTCTTCATTCTGACTTGGGTTCATGTGAGTTGAATCTGAGTGTTTAAGATATGATTTGGGCTCATTTAGGTTGAACCCAAAGGTTTGATTTTGACTTGGGTTCATGTGGGTTGAACTCAAGAGTATAGGAAATGATATGGGTTCATTTAGGTTGAATCCAATGGTTTAATTTTGATTTGGGTTTATGTGAGTTGAACCCAATGGTTTAGGGGTGTGACTAAGCCCAATCTTGGTTAAGGCTTAGGTCTATCTTAGGTCTAATCAAGAATTAGACCTAAGGATGAGGATTGGATTAATCCTAATAGTCATTTAAAGCAAGTGATCAATCTTAAAAAAGTTTTAGTAATTTACAAATTTACTCTAAATGGCTAAATTGTCATTTCAAATTTTGTTAAGGGGTTAGAAGTTTGTCAATTTAGAGTTTGAGTTCATTGCCCTAAATGTTCTATCCAATTTCCAATTTTGTGATTTTTATAATAAGTTTTTAAAATAATTATAAAATATGGTGAAAATTGGTTGATTTGGTTTTGGGGATTTTTCCTAGTTTCAGAAAAATCAGGGAATGATTCTAAGGATGAAAGGATTAATCTCTGAAAATTTTGTGTTTTTTTTATTTATAATTAATTTTTAATAATTAAATTACTCCAAAAAATAATTAATTATTTAAAAATTAAACATAATTTATTAATTCTAAATTTCATTTTTTTATAATTTTCTCCTTGTCTTCCTAAATTCAGAGCTATTTTTGTCATATTTTTATGATATTTGTATGTCAAGTTATAAATTTTTGAAGGTTTTAATATTTTTTTGGATTTAATTAATTAGAAAAAAAAGAAATTCCTATTTAATACACGCGGCGCCATGTAAACATAGTGTTTCTGAGGCTCGACATGGCGACAGTCGATTTGTGGGCTTTACATGCGGACAGCGTGGCTCGCTGTTTCATCATTTTCATATGGACGGATTAGTGGTTTGAACAAATCATAGTCATCCATTTTTAACACACAAAAATGGACGACAATGGGTCATCGTCCCTAGGGGACGTTAACCCGAGAACCATTCAGATTTAAACCCTAAGATCTCGCTCAAAACTTAATAGATTTTGATGAAATTTGTTTCAAAAGCTTCATCTCGGAAAGACGAATAAGTTCATACCGTCATGTGGCTATGGTATAATAATTTTCTTTGCAATGTCTCAAACTCAAGCAAGAAATTAAGGTTAAAGGCTCATACCTAGTCTCGAGAGGTGAGGCCTCAATCTAGCTTGACAGGAACGATCTTCAGGTCTTTGCAAGCTCCTCCTTAGCTCAATTTAGAGTGAAATCGGCTGGAGTATAATCTTGCTGAAATGGGGTCACAGTTTCATCTTGGAGTAGGTTGGAGCTTGCAAAGAGGGCCAATTTGGATTTGAAACTTTCTCGTGAGGCTCAGAGAAGCTTTTAGGATGATTGAATTGGAGTTTCAGAAAATTATATGTCAACCCGATATTTTGTTTTGATTTTGGGATGGGAAATTAGGGTTTCTTGGTGAATTTCATAGGTTGAAACTATGGGGAATTGGTTGCTTAGAATATGGGGGGTATCATCGTTATTGAAGGTCACAAGTTTTGAGGACTCTATATAGGGTTCTCCTTGGTGTGAGCTCTCGGGTATGGATTCTTATAGCCATGGGGAAGCCAGTTTAGTTCAATTAGAGGAGGAAGAAGGTGTCTCATGATGGTTTTAAAGATAAACCTCTGGCTGAGGATAACCATATTTGAGCTTCCCTAAGGTGTGCTCATGATGAGCTTCAACTATGTTAAAAATGATGGCTAGGTAATGTTTTCTTCCCATTGGAAGGATAATGAGGTTGATAAAGACCACATAGATGGGTTGGATTGAGCATTCCATGTTGATCCAATGAGGGAGAATTAGATGCCATGTGAGAAGCCAAGTATCCCTCCCTCAAAATGACCTTTGAAAAATCAAAAATGGTGGCTTTAGGTGTTTTAATGGGTCTTGTGGCATGAAAGGTTTTATAGGTCATGGGTAACCTAAAAATGATAAGCCATGAATGTCTTTGGGCTTGGGCTTCCATGGATAGGCTTAGATTTCATCCGCAAGTTTGAGTTTCACATGTAGGTTTTGGTTAAGAATTTAGGACTTCAATCTTAGGATTAATAAATCCTAAATTCACTTTTAATTAAGTAAATAAGTAATTAATTAAGTAAATGGGAAATTTGATAAAAAAAAAAGGATTGATAAAAAATGTTGTAGAGTTAACCAATTGATCAGACTTGACCAATTAAGTGTTGTGGTTGACCAAATGGTCCATGTGGTGACCATTGGGACAAAGGTTGACCACGTTTGACTATTTAGCTCATAGAGTTGAACAATTTGACCAAGTTTGACTAAT
>NEWO01001351.1:25352-36256 GCA_003013225.1 Phalaenopsis aphrodite | reverse complement strand
ATCAGAGTACTGACCGTTGTCCTTTTCCTGTTGCTCGACTAATTACTTGAACTCACTTTCTAACATCATTTTCTGAGTTGAATCTTTTTTAGGGGGTTCATCTCTATTTGCTAAAGCAGCGTCTTTCCTTTCGCCCGTAATATGTAAAATCTCTGGCTGGTTTAGCTCCGACGATGCCAGTTGCTTTGATTGTGATTGTCCCTGAATGGTGATCACGACGGTCGTCAACTCTTCCACTTTCTTCTCATGGTGACTAATCTTCTCATCCCTTTGTGGTATGGCTTTTTACAATTAATCTATTACATTCTCCTCGATGGAAGGTGCATCATTGCATGTAGAGGATGTAGCTTGGGTCTCAATGAATTTGATTTTGGAAATATCCACTTCCATAAAGTCTAACAAATCGTAGTCCTCATCATCAAAATTCATTCTTCTTTCTTTGGCCAACTTTGTGATCTCAAATCTGAGCTTTCCCAGCTTGGCATCAACTTTCTTTCCTTTGATTACTTTGAAATTTATTGGTGCTTCCTGAAGTTCCTTTGTTATGTAATAATCCCTGTAGTAGTTGTGACAGTGGCAGTCAAAGCATCAAACATACAATCTATTTCAAGAGCACACTCTCCTGCTCCTTCCAAATGTATAATCCCTTTTTCTTTTATATACATCTGCTTCTGACTCCACTACTAAGAACTAGATGTATGTTCCATGACAACAGAAACCAAAAACATGATCCTTATCTAACATGATAGTAATATAATGTAGGTGTGGTTATATTCTCAATTTTCTTTATTTATATTTCTTTTTTTACAACGGTGCCAAAACTTGGTGCACTATTTTTTTAGATATTGGGATACTACACAAGTATATGCATCGCTATCAAGTAATATAAGACTTTTTTTATTAAGCCTTGAAATATCAAACCCACAAAGAGAACAACAAATTCTTAAGAAGAAATTAGATATCAAACTCTACTTTGAAAAAGAGTGTTAACCAAACTATATATATTATAATAGGAATGAAAATTCAATTTTTTTTTGTAATTTTTTATAATTGAAAATAAAGTAAACAACTAACTAAATTTAACTAGATTTTTGTAAGATGAAAGTAATACAAATAAAATATTTTTTTCATTATCATAAATCAATAGCAAGTATAGGGATTCAATAGTTGAAGTATTATAATTGTGTTGTGCTAAATAGGATCAATATTATTCTTTACACTTACTAGAGATGCTATAAAGAACATTGGTTAATCTAAAGTTTAAATAGTCATGAAGACGGGTTAGGTAGGTGAGACACCAAAATAATATAGTATTTCATGTTTACATTTTATGTTTATTTTGGTGATATTGAACTTTAAAGAAGGGTATTTTCATATTTTATTGTAGGTATATCAATTTTAGGCATTTTGAGCAAAAAGTAGCCAAAAAAAAAAATTTGGAGCCAAAATGGAGATTTTCTTGATCCAGACGCCAGAGGCGCCATTTTCATGAGAGTTAGCACCAGTAGTGCCAGAATCTAGAGATAGTGCAAACTTCATTGAGCGGTGATAGAGGCGCCAAATTAGTGTCAGAAGCATTAGAATCCAGAGAACAGTGGGGAATTCATTAGGTTGGCGCCAAAAGCGCTAGAGACGAATTAAGGTGGAGTAAGTCAGTTTGTGACTATTTTTGAGCAATTTTTGAAGGCTTCAAACATTTTAAACATCCCATGGAGTGGTTTAGTGCTTCTAGACACTTTGGAAGGTTTTTTAATGAAGAGATATGTTTATTAGATGAAAGAACTTATCTCTTGGTGAAAAAAGGTGTGACTTTCGGGGGAAACATTGGAGGAAATTTGGAATTCCTTTTGGTCCTAATTAAAAAGGTGAGATAGAGAAAGAGGTTTTGGCGTGAGAGAAAAGAGAGGATTATCTTCTAGAGTAGTAAGAGGAGAGGGGAGCTGAGAGATTTCTTCTTCATTACACTTCTAAGAGAGAATTGAGTGTGATTGTAAAGAGAGAAGATGCTTAAAGGGAACTTCTAGGGATTTGTTTGGGAAGGAGTGTGAGAAAAGTTGTCTTCTTTTTCTTTGTTCTTTTGTGAACTTGTTTTTTTATATGAAATTCATGTTTTTTTATATCCTTCTCATGAATCCTGAGTAGTCTTCTTTATCTTTCTCCTTACAATACGATATGGTTTTGTGAAAAATTAGTTTTGTTTTATAAAGTTTTAAATATCAATAAATTGTGATGATTCAAACTTTAAACTTCATTTACTTTTCAATATGGCCCATTGAAAGGTTAAAATTTATTAAGAAATATATGATTTGAAAGGGTTATGCTTTCTACAACAAGGTGAGAGTCACATTCAATTTCATGGGTGAGAATGTAATCCATGGGGTTGCGTGCAAATAAATAAGGAAATATACTTTGATGGTCACAGAATTGGAGATTTTAAGATGATATACTAAAATCCTTAAATTAGTCTAGTTTCTTAGAAACTAAAAAGAGATTGTTAGTGCTCAGGCTAGGGAGAAGTGAGAGCTCTAGAGTGAGAGTCAGTATCCTCTCAACCTACCACTGATTTAGGGACAAAACTCTGGATTAATCAATGTTCTTTATGTACTCTCAGAGGGTAAAGAGTAGGATTGCTCTTATTTGACACAATACAATTTTATATATGTATTTTAAAATAATTTTAATTTCTCACATTCCATAAACTCATTGTAAAGGGAAATGATGCTTTCTTGATTCAAAACTTGGTTTAGTTTTTATAAGTTTACTTTTGATGTTTAACAATTAGGTTAGTTAACTTAGTTATTTCTACTGCATTTTCTTTAAGGTAAATTAAATTTACTTTAGACTTTTCTTGCCTACATAAGTTTTATAGTTTGAATATTGTGTTTGTTGTTATAACCATAAGAATTTCCAACTCTTTGTGGGATCGATACTTAGGACTCCATTAAAGCCTTGTATTACTTGAGTGATACGTATACTTGAATTGTTATTAAAAAATTGGCATCTTAAAAATTTTAAAAGATAAAATCATTTATACTGAATTTATTTTTATTTGGACTAAACTGAATATTTACTATTAGTGCTAGTTGGCTGCCCGCCGCATCAGTAGGGAAGATACTAGCTCTCACTCTAGTGTTCCCTCTTCTCCCTCTACATGGGGCCTAACTTCTCATATCAAAACCTAAAACAATAGACTGAATTGGGGGCTTTAGCCTGTTACTCTAAAGTCTTCTAACTCTATACCCTTTAAAATTTATTTTCTTATTTATTTGCATTCAACCATATGAATTACATTTTCATCCATATAATCTCATGTGATTCTACCATTAGTTGACTGAGAAAATACTACCACGGATCTTACATGTTATCACAACTAATATTAAAATCTCAATTAGCCAAATCAAGAAGCAAATGAAGTACAAGGATTAAATCATCATAACTTATTCCAACATTATAGATCAATACTTCACACAACTTCCTTCAAACACTTAATTACTTATCATATTAAGGAAAAAGATTTAAAAAAAACTACTCAGAATTCATGGAGAAAACACAACAAAAATTAAATTTAAAGGTAGAAATCATGTAAAAACACAAGAAGTATAAATCAAAACTAAAGGTAGTCACAAAGATAAAAACTTTTCTCAAATTACTCTCCACTAAACTCTTAAAATTCCTTTGAATATCTCCTTTCTCTTACAATCCTTCGTATGACTTGTCGTCCAACTCTAGAGAGTTAAAATCTCTCCATCGACATTATAATCTAATTTACTGTCCCTTTCCCTCTCTCTATCACACTCTCAATTCAATCCAAGTCCTCTTTTTTATAGTTTTCCAAAAGGTGTTATGGTGTCTTTTTAAAATGTGTCCATATTCAATGAATTTTCTAAGATTTGCCTCTTTTTAAGAGTCATTTTGATGCTTTTTCATACCCATTAATTGTAATTCAGGTTTTCACCAAGAGTTGAAATTCGTCCAAAATTCCTTGAATTTTAATCATAACTACCTCAAGCGCGTAAGCGTGAGGTTATTGGCGCTTAGGCGCCACAGTTAATTTTCACACCTTTATTATTGCTTCAAATTTGATCTTTTTTCACTCCTTTCACTATATTTCATTCATTTAATTGTACCCAAAAGAAAAACTCACAAATACCTTCAATTAAAGTGCAATATCTAAAAAATTGGTATAAAAATGTGTACATAAATGTTATATATTTTAGATGTAGCAAAATCCCTCAAACTTAAAATGTTATTCTCAAGTAACACGCCAATCATTCAAAACCAAAATAAGCATATTATACAAATTATTTTTTCTTGGGATATTCTAAAATTCTTTTTTAGAATTATAGTAGTCCAATTTAGAAAGAAAAACTTTAATAAATGAGACCAACTTAGATTTTAGAATCTTTAATGTGAAGAAGTTTGAAAATATGAGTTCCAATCTAGTTGAGAGATACTTTTAGATTTACCAAATATAGGGTTTAGGCATTCTATCTCCCCCACTTAAAATTTTTATTAAGAACAATTACACTTACTATATTATCTCCTTATGCTTAAGTGTTTCTTAAGTCTTATACTTTAAAATAATCTTTGATTAGGCACTAATCCTCAAGATTCTCCTCCCTTTTCAACTTTCTTTTTATTTTTCTTTCAGGATCTTTTTCTTTTTCTTTTTCTTTTTCTTTCAGTGTCTTTTTAATCCTTACTATTTTTTTTTAGGTTAGGATTGCTATATCTAGATAGGCCTTTAATGGTTTTGAATTCCACTCTTCCTTTCCTAAAGCAAAGGTTTAATAAATATCCTTTACTTAAAAATATAACAATAGTTTTGAAAATTATTTTTAATACAAGAAAGTTAAGTATTGAAATTAAAATTCTAGTCCTTTTACATTTTTTAAAAATACTACTTCTCCTACTAAAGATAGTTACACAATATTTATCATTTCTACACTAAAAATTTTTAACTTTAAAATTTTCTTCATCACTATACGTTTCAACTAAATTTTCTTACTCATTTCTATATTCAAAATTTTACTCTCCTAATATAACTTCATATGCATAATCATTTTTTTCCAATCAAAGTCTAACTTTTTTATAGCACATTTGAGAATAAATAAAATTCAAGTTTTCAAAATTATTTTTCATCCTCCAAACTTAAATTTTTAATAAGACAAAACATTTTATGATAATATATATATAAGCAAGAATGAAAACTAAAAATAACAAGCTTACAAGAATTTTCATATTCTAAATGTACAAGTACAAAGATTTAAAACTGGATTAAAAATAAATTGATTAAAATTTAACTAAATTTTAACATATATGAGATTCAACAGATTGCAATGCAGTAAAGGATAACATAAAAGCAAATAAACACAAACTAACATAAATTCATAACTACAACACAATGAAAATTCATGGTAGTAAATTTAAATTTTTAACATGAAATTCTTTAGTGAAAGTTAGCTATATTCTAAACCTTCCTAATATCTCTGGAATAAGTTCTTCACAAACCAACAAAATTCAACTAAACAATAATGTTAACACAATTACTACCACAAAAACAAAACATAACTGCCCACAATAACTCAAATACATTTTTAAACAACATAACAATATTCAATACAACAAATAACAACAAATATAATAGCAACAATCCAATCAGCTACAACACATAATAACATATAAAAGAGTAGCATTCCAAACAACTACAACACATAAAATTTCATATAGTTTAAAATATAATATTCAAATCAATCCTCATCCTCCTCCTCCTCATCATCATCATCATACCAAAAATTTGTAGGTTCATAGCGAGGGTAATGTGGATATGAAAGAAACACCACACTTTGGTCGCCCATGATAAGGTGTTTTAAAGATGTGTGATATATGTCCTACATAGTTCTCTAAATTCAGCACCTTATTTGTAGTGTAGTTGATGTTATCTAACATCCTCTGCATTAATTGTGACTGCAAATCAGGACATGTCGATTGGCTTGGTGATGTAGATGCTCGTGAAGTAGAAGCACAAGGCGAAGAAGCACCTTAAACTCTCAAAAATCTTCCTCTCCAGCCAAATATAGAATGCTATGAATAATTTTTCACAATGACACTCTTAATAGGCTTTAGTGGCGGTAGAATCTCCTCCCAATTATAAAATCTCACACCAGCATGCTCACATAAAGAAAAGATTAAGGATGTGTATCTCAATCCTATATTAGTGGGAGCTCTAGCAGAACTAGTGATCATTTGATAGATTAACAATCCAATATCATTTGGCATTGACTATTAAATACAGTCATTCAAAATGGCTCTCTCTCTCTCTCTCTTGTAACTTCACTCAGATGATTTGTAGGGAGTAGATGAGTCGAAATAAAATAGAGCCACGCTTTGCCATGGCATTAAGCTTTGATGTAAAAAATTACTTTCCTATCATTCGTTATTTTCCATAATCCTTTTCCCGCAGTCAATGATGAAATAATCTCATCTAACTCTCCCTCAATAGATTATAATTTGAATAAAAACAAAATAAATTTGGGGCAGTTGGTAAAATGAATTGACTGCCTCAAAAGAAAAAGCTACTGATTTCCCACTCACCATAGCCTTATCTTCCTCAGCCTCAGGGAGAATAACATAAAACACCCAAACCACTGAAATGACCGCCACAGCAGAAAAATAACAGAAACATTCTCACTGCTGGTGAACTATCAAATCTTCCACAGCCCCACCTAGATTATTAAAACACTGCTCAGAAGGTAACTTTCTCATTTGCATCTCTTCTGCATATAGATCCTGAGCTTTTGAACTGACAAAATTGCATCAATAGAAAGTAGACTTCCCCTTGCTCCTCTTCATTTTTGGTGACATTTTCTAAAAGTCACATAAAATTCACAATAAATTCTAAGTTCAAGTCTAAATCACTAAACTTAACCTCCAAAAGTTTAAATTATCATTTCCATGAATTTTCCATAGATTTCCTTAAGTTTTCACCATGAATAGTGACTTACACATAATTCCACAATGTAATCCAAATATATGGTGAAAATAAAAATTTTTTACATAAAAGTGAAGCTCTCAAATTAAGAAGATGAAATCTAATAAATTTGGCTCAATTTCAGCATAAAATCTTCAACTTTAGAGATGCCCTATATCCAAAATCGCAAACGCCAGAGGAAGAAGACGTCGGTCAAAGGGTGAAAAGGGTGATTTTTGGTTCATTTTTTCTTCTTTATTCATTTGTGAACCGGTTTAAGTGAATTAGTATTTAAGCATGACTAGTTTGGGCCTTAAGTGCCTACCTCTCGAATAACCTGTGCTTAAGCGTGGGGTTCTTGCGTTAGGCGCTTGTGCACAATTTTTGATATTTTCTATTTTTAAGTTAAATGCACATCTTGTCTGAGTCATCCCCCCTAAATGGTTTTAAAAATCTTAATAACCATTTTATTCCCCTTTTATTCTCCTCTTTCTCAAAAGTCACAATTTTTTACAATTTCAATTCAACATTAAATAACACATAATTTTTCACACAAATAAACACTTTCATTAATTTTTCAAAACAAATACAAACATAATTTTCTTAACAAATACAAACACTTTCACAAAAAAAACACATATTTTCTCCAATCCAAAGACTCTTGGATGAGATATTTATCAAACATATCAATCTAAATACAAAACAAACTTAACATCTCAACACATAGAACAAGCAAACACTAACTATGAACAAACAGACTAGACTCTCGAACTTAATTCCATTCTCCTTCCAGTTGAACATATCCCAACCTTTCACTGTTTCTCCTCGGACATTCAGAATATAGATTTGATAGAAGGGACGGTGGTGAAGAACTCTTACAGAGTCTTCTTCAATCCACTTCTTTTTCAAATAAACACCTTGTCCGCCTCTTTTATATAACTTGTATGGCTGAATTGCATTTTGAGTTGTCATCCGATATGCTCCAAGTTTGTGTTAGTCTCATTCACTTTTTCTTTGATTGAAGCCATGTCAGCCTCAATTGTTGTGATTTTCTTCACTATTCCTTCTATACTAATGGCTATGAATCCGTTGTATACCTCTTGTGCTCTTTAACTCACAAACTAGTTCTTAACGATTTCTTCTTTATTCTTCATTTCAATATCCCAAGAAGACATTTTTGCAAGTTCTCTCACTCTTTTTTCCATTTAATTAGACTTTAGGATGAAAATTTGAAGTGGGGTAAGAATTCTCTTCATTCCCATGCTATTTGTAGGACTTGGATGAAGCCTAGACCCATAACTCACATTCACAAACCACTAAACCACGTTTAAAGCCACTAAATCACATTTAATCCTTCTTGAACAATAATTTCACACATTTTTTAACTATCACATGTAAGCACCGAGTGTTGGTGCTTAAGTGTCGGTGCTTAGCACAAGTTTGCTTAAAGTCCAGATATGCATTCTAACTCATCTAAGTCATCAATTAAGGTCTTACAATCCTCACAATATCATTATAAATATAAAAATACTATCATAGTTTCCTTAATCAAACACAAAAACATATCATTTAAAACACATACACACTGATAACTATGGGTTGCCTCCCAAAAAGCAATTGGTTTTATGTCGTCAGCTCGCGTATTCGGTGCTTATTTTGGTTAACCCAAAAAAATAAGCTCATTTAATTTAAGTTGATTCCTTTAAAAAATAGGGTTTCATTCTAAGACCATTCACTTTGAATATTTTCTCAGTTTTAGAATCTTTGATATCCACAGCTCCATAGGGATAAACTTTTATCACAAAAAAAGGGCACATCCACCTTGACTTAAGTTTTCCTAGAAATAATCTCAATCTTGCATTATATAGCAAAACTTGTTACCTTGGCTCAAATGTTTTTGTAAGAATCCTTTGATCATGTCATATCTTCATCTTTTCTTTATAAATCTTAGCAATCTAAGAAGATTCATTCCTTGTCTCTTCAAGCTCATTTAATTGTAATAGTCTTTGCTCACCCACATCTTTTAAATTATAATTGAATTCCTTAATAGCCCAATTGCTTTATGATCAAGTTGAACTAGTAAATGACAAGTTTTCCCCAATATTAGCTTATATGGAGGTATTACTATAAGAGTTCTTTATGCAGTCCTGCAAGCCCACAAATCATAATTAAGTTTGACTGACCACTCCATTTTTGTTGTATTCATAGAATTTTCCATAATTCTTTTAATTTTATGATTGGATAACTCAACCAAACCACTTTTCTGAGGATGATATGCAATAGCAATTCATTGGTTGATATGATATTTCTTTTATTTTTCAATTATTGCATTTCTAAAATGACTTCCTCTGTAAGTTATGATCACTCTTGGTATCACAAATCTTCAAAATATGTTTGTTCTTATAAAATTTGCAACACTTTGAGCATCACATTGAGGTAAAACAACAGCTTCTATCCATTTAAATACATAGTCTACTGCTAACAATGTATATAATTTTCTCAAAGATGGTATGTCGGCGCTATTTTTGGTTGGAGGAGTTGCCCGTAAGGAGCTGTCGATCACCAGAATCAAAATCCCGTCACCCACTTCAGAAGGACATTTTAATTCACATATATATTTAGTTTTAGAAAAATATGAAGTCAAACTGACCCAATACTTTTCATAGTTTAAATGAAAGAGTGTTGTACCTCAAATCCTGTATCTATCCTGAAGGATAAACACAAGACTTGAGGATGAGGTTCGATCAAATAAATTAAGGAATATATAACATCTGTATCATCTGTAAAACCTTTATATTTTCCGACAAGTTCCCCTATTTAACACGAAAAATTAAATAGGGTTTATTTTAAGCTGGGTTCGGACAAGCTTCCTATAAGGGCAAGCCCCTACAGTTAATTGCATCTTAAATGACCAAAGTCACCTAAGAAGACTCTCGATAAAAATCAAGAAATATTATCTTCAAGGAATTTCAAAGGGCATGACTCTTCAATGAGATCGAACGTGGAGGTGTGAAAGGAGATTGGTTCAAAATTTGGATATTTTTGTTGTAGACTCCAAAGGAGGAAGAACTAGGGGATGTCATGGATCTAGAGGAGAACCCCGATGACTTTCCAAGCTATCCGAATGTTTTGCTTCAGTTTTGATGAGAGAGATTTAGGTGTTTCATCCTGCCAATTTTATTAGTTATGATTTACATTTGTATGAAACTATCACACAAATAGCCTGGAAGACGTGAGGATTTAGGTCGTGACAAATGGCAACCTTAGAAATCTAAGGTAAGTTAGGGCTTATATTGTATAGCAGGGTTGTACAAAGTCTAAAGATAGAGTGAGGATTTACGTTGCATAAGCAAGCAACCTTGAAGTCCTATGACTTTGTTGTTTAAGTCTAAGGAAGGAAGATTAGTTTAGTTAAGGAAGACAGCTTCTTCTGTTGAAGATGGCCGTGCTGCCCACCATGCTAACTCCAAGCTCCTTCTTGCGACGAGTTTGAGTTCTCTAGTGTGTCAAGTTATAATATCAAATTAGGTGGCCTTATGGTTTGAGTTCCTTAAATTTTATAGGGCATAATAAAGTTGATTAGAGCAACACCGGTTAGGATCCTATAGTTCCCTCATTCTGGCACCATTATTTTTAATTGGATTCATTTAGTCCAAGTGAACTTACTAAACTCAACTTAATGAGTTCCATAATTTCATTTAGATCATGGGAAGCCTCATTAGCAACCGTAGGTTAACTCCTCTGAAGAATTCCCAATCATCAGATAGAGATGTCTTAATTTAGTTGAAGTTGTAGTTTTGTGTGATGTTTGTGATTAAATTTTGAGTTGTTTTATATTTTGAATGTTGTGGAGATGAATTTTATCTTGGTTGTTTTAATTTTGGTTTTGGTTTTGGTTTTGGTTTTGGTTTTGTGGCTATCCTGATAGTTTTAG
>NEWO01001351.1:13094-24042 GCA_003013225.1 Phalaenopsis aphrodite | reverse complement strand
ATATTTTAAATGGGTGAAATTAAGTTTTGCATTTTTGAAAATATCCCTAAGGTTATAGAACTTAGAGGAGAAGATTTTATATTTTTTCAAATTTTATTTGATTTATTGGAATTAATTTAATAAAAACTCATTTTTAGCCTTTAAAATTTATTTTTAAGCTGTAAAATCCAATATCTTTATTTAGAAAAGGAGGAAAAATATTCTAATTGTTCCTAAGTGATTAGGAAGTAATTTAGAACATTTCCATGAGTTTTATTATTTTTGTGATTTTTTAGGGATTTTTAATTATTTAAAAATTAAAAATAGGCTAAAAATCAAGTTTTTATTTTAAATATCATTTATTTTTAAAAAATTACCCTAATCACAAAGAGCTCAAAAAAGAAGTTTTGATAATTTTTTTAGTTATATTTTGACTTTAAAAATAATTTAAGTGCCAAAAATGATGTTTATCTTTAAAATCAATTTAACCTATCAAATGTACTCAAAATATTTTGAATTTTTTATGGTGAGTTCTCTAGATCATAAATCACAGTGGAGATTAGAAATAAATTAATTTAAATGTTCATATCTTTCAAAATTAATTATTTTAATGATTTAGTGTTCATGAAAATTAAGTACATTTTAAATGACTTGACCCATGAAATTATTTCCACATGCTACACTGGTCATGGTGGACCTTCCAAAATTTTTATAGAATTTTCTAATCAACATGCCAATTTCCATGATTATTTTACCCGTTTTCCAAAATTTTCTTGAAAAATATGGATCTTTGTCTAGGAACCTCCTGTGACTTTGGAAAAAATAGAGGATATTCTCCTTGATAGAGGCTACAAGATGCTAAAATTTCAAGCCATGGTGACGTGTCAATATGCATGGAGAATCAAATTATTCAAAATAGTGTTTAATTAATTAGAAAATACATCAAATGGACTTGAAATTTATTCCACATTATTCTTCTGTGTTCACTGAGCAAGAGGGCATTTTTATTTTATTTTTATGATTTTTCTATACAAAGTTATGAATTTTTGAAGTTCAGGGTCATTTTCTGAATTAAATAAACCCCTATTTATCTATTTAAACACGTGCGCCACATCAACCTACGACGGCTCCCATTTGATGCTGCCATCCTCCTCACTGTTGACTCGACCTGCTATTTATGTTCAAAATGCAGTCCGGCTTGATTTCCTCCGTCCATTCGATACACGCTTGATCAAACGGCTCCCCGTCATCGTCCACGATAGAATGATCCCATGACTGTCCACACTAAAACCCTAAGATCTCTGCCTAGACTCAACCAAATCACTTCGGGTTTGATCCTATGGACTCGTTTAAGTGAGACGAACACATCGATACGGTAATCAAGCAATCAAATTAACTCTAAGCAAATAGAGAATCAAAATAGGCTCGGGAGGAGGTGAGGTTTTATACCTTTGCTCTGATAAGTGAAGCTTTAATCAAAGGGTCTTGGCACATTCGTTGGGGTCCAAGGAGGCTAGGGATTGAATCCCTTGTCTTGGTATAAGGCCTAGGTGTGAATTGATCAAGCTCAAATTTGGGTCTTGGTCTAGAGCTATGGTAGATGCTCTGTGGAAGAGGAATTTGATGGGGCTTTTGCTTCTTTCACTGTTTTAAAGGTGTGGGTAGAGTTAATTTGAGTTTGGTGGAGTGTGGAGGTGTATTGGGTTCTGTCCTGGTTTCCGGCAAGGTTTCAAGCACAATTTAGTCATGTTGGGCTAGGCTTGGGTCTAGCTTGGTTTAGCCTTAGGCTAAGTCCAAATTCCTTATTGTAAATGGTCAATAAGGACCCCATGAGGAGCTTTCAACATGAATTGTATGCCAATTTTGGGGTTAAGGCAATCAATTCGGTGAAATTTGGGGACTTTGCCAATTTGGGGCTAAATTTTGGAATTTGGGATTTAGGCCAAAATCAAATGGATTTGAGGCTTCACCAAGGCCAATTGACGGTTGATTTTGATGTAAGAGAATGTTATAAGGATTTTTCAACATTAATTGGGGCCAATTGACAAGGATATGAGCACAATTTGGTGAGATTATGTCATATGGTCAAAATTGTGATTTCAACCTATATCAAAATTGGGTTCAAATTATGGGCCAATTAAGCTTGGATTTGGTTTATATTGGCCATATCAAAAGTTAATTTGAGTTTAGAATTGGAATTGGGGTCAATTGAGATCAAATTGTTCGACATTTAAGTTGAATTTGGGGAAATTTGGGCCCTTAAAGGCAAATTTGGGGGTTTTAATTAAAGATGGTCAAATTGGCCAAATTGGGTCATATGGTAGTTGAGAAAAATTAATTTAGGAATACTTGTGATTTATTAAGATTTTCTGGGAATTTTTAGAATTTTTGAAATTTTTGGCTATGGAGGGGCATTTTGGTAATTTGGGGCTGTTTAGGGGAAAAAGACCAAGATGGGTATTTTTGATAGGATTGGATAACTCATTACCCTAAATGAACCATGGATCAAAGAAAATCCCATTTTGGGTCCTCTATGTGCTGGTCTTAGTCAACTCATAGCCCTAGGGCTGGTAGGTTTAATGAATCATCTACATGAGCATCCCAAAAAGATCAAGGAACCTAGGCAAGAAATTTGAGTTTAGAGTTGTGAGTGATTATGAGTGTAGATGAGTGTGGATGAGTGTAGTGACTGTCTTAGCTCCAGACCAACACCCAAGGTCAACCCTAAGGTCCAGCAGTCCTAAGGATGACTCATCTTGAGTTTCCCTTATAGTTAGCCCACCTACTAAGTGCTAGAGGTTAGGATCGATATATGGAACTTCAAGTTGAGTAAAGAAAATGATAGAATTTCTAATGGTGAGGGTTCCATGTCTAGTTTTCTAAGAATAGTCAATAGGAAAGTCCGATGACTAGACCTTAGACTACTAATGAGGAAAAACTAAACTTCAACCAAAAGTGAGGTCAATAAATGGACCCCCAATAGGTGTAGTGTGCTGGGCAAGCACACAACACGTATTGTTGTTGACTGACGAGATCAATAAAAACCAATACAAACTCCTAAGTCAACAGACTCAGAAGTATGTGTAGAGTTGTGTGTGTGATTTATTTTATTTTCGTTGGGGATACTAGCGGATGATTGTATGATTGAAATTAAGGAGTAGGGACTTTCATTTGGGCTCGGAGAGTGCATTTCAAGTTATAAAATTTCAAATATTTATAAAGGATGGGAATCAGTATGTAAGTGCTGACCCCGAGGTGGAAATTGAAATTTAATTATCAATTTCAAAAAGACAAGAAGGGTTGAAATTTGGGTACCGACCTCAAAAGATGAGAATGAGAATTTAAGTACAGATTCAAAGATGTGAGAATTTAAATTTAGGTATCAATTTCAAGGAGAGAGTCAAAATTTAGGTATCGACCTCGAAATGTGAGAATCAAGATTTAGGTACTGACTTAAAAATGTGAGAATTGAAATTTAGGTATCGATTTCAAGGAGAGAGTAGAAATTTAGGTATCAACCTCAAAATGTGAGAATCAGGATTTAGGTACTGACTCAAAAATGAGAATTGAAATGTAAGTATCAATCCCGAGATGTGAGAATTAAAATGTAGGTATCAATTCGAAGATGTGAGAAATGAAATGTAGGTATCAATTCAAAGATGTGAGAATTAAAATGTAGTTATCAATTCGAAGATGTGAGAATTGAAATTTAGGTATCAATTTGAAGATGTGAGAATTGAAATTTGGGTATCAATTCAAAGATGTGAGAATTGAAATTTAGGTATCGATTCAAAGATGTGAGAATTGAAATTTAGGTTTCAATTCAAAGATGTGAGAATTGAAATGTATGTATCAATTCGAAGATGTGAGAATTGAAATTTGGGTATCAATTCGAAGATATGAGAATTGAAATGTAGGTATCAATTCAAAAATGTGAGAATTGAAATGTAGGTATCAATTCGAAGATGTGAGAATTAAAATGTAGGTATCAATTCAAAAATGTGAGAATTGAAATGTAGGTATCAATTCGAAAAAGAGAGTCGAAATTTAAGTATCGCCCTCAAAAAGTGACAATCACAATTTAGGTAATAATTCAAAAATGAGAATTGAAATTTATAAAAAGCTTGTGGTGCTGAATTTGCAAAAGTGTATCATGTGAAAAGGCTGATTTTCTAGAAGATTTGTAGAGCTTTTTGTGGTTTTATGCAAAATGCAAAATTTTGCGAGGATGTGAAGAGAGTTAAGGTAGATAAAAATGGTTGTGCTACGCGCACAAGAGTAGGAAACTCCAAAATAGAGAGGATCCACTCAATAGATTCGTTTAATTTTCTTGTTGTTTTTATCACATTTAATTTTTCAAAAATATTTCTTTAAAGTTTTAATTTTAATTGGTTGATTTTCAAATTAAATTTGTTTTTTTATTTATTTATTGGTGATTATTTTCTTTTTCATTTATATTTTATTTATTGTTAAAAATTTGTTGTTTCATTCTTTGTTCATTAAAATTCTGAACCAACGTGTGGTTCATAGCTTTCATCCCTCGCACAAAAAGGCAACTCACAGAAAGGCACAATTTGAGAGAAATTTCGTTAATTTGCTCCAACAAAGATGTCATAAATTGAACATAGGCTAACGACTCAAAAGGTACATTATGTAGTCCAGGTCGAAATACATCGAGAACATCTCATGCTATGAATACATTATAGACTGAAAACATCAGATACATGTCATGCTGTTAAAAGAAAGAAAGTGAACCCTCTATGCCAGGTATGTTGAGCTTCTGATCAAGCAGACCTTCTAAGTCATGCTCCAAGATAAGAGTTCCCTTGGCATGTACTTAGAGGTACAACCTTCTCACAGCTTGTATGAAAGTAACTCTTCCAATTATGGGTCCTACTGAAATCCATATGGCATTTTACTGTCATCCATCATGCGGAAAGTCACAGACACCCTACGGTGTCATACTCTTGGAATGCAATGTTTGGCAACGTCTGCACCGTTGCCTTTAAGAATAAGTACTGAACCGACTGGTAGAGGAATCTCTAAAGAACCTCTGAATTCTCTAGGGCAGACCATATCGATTTCCTTCCCAAATAAAATATTTATTTTGCTCAGAATTGAGACCATGTAGAAATGCCTCACAAAATCACGATGATCAATGTGTGGGGGAATGCAATCACCCTCTTCATAGATATTGATAATGCAACTGTTGGGAATACATGTAGCAGGTAGAATATTCCATATGACCATCCTTTTAATCATCCATTTTATCATTGGCAATAGTGGATCTACTTGATCATGTCTGAGGATCCCAGGCAGATTACCCTTTCTGTCATTTGTGAAGTTATAACAACAGCCACACTGGATGGTGCTTCTTCCCTTCCCTCTCATCCATTACTTTGATTTGGAATATGTCCTTTAGAGAAAGCCCGCTCGACCTCTATCTATTAAATCAAAGATACAGTCCATAATGCTTCTTTCATCAGTCTAGGAGAAAAACCTGGTGTACAGCTCCAGGCCTTCCAATATATTGACGAACTTTCCCAGAACTTCTTCGTAGAGCTCAAATTCTCTTTTATTTACTTTGCTTATTTTGTCGTATTCTTCCATACCAGGGGTTGATAGCTGTCACGGGCGTTCCTTCTTTCATGCATCGGTAGGAACTCAAACGGGTGATGGTTGATCCAGAGCATGAGACTCCGCCTCTAACGGGATGTACGACCCTGGGCGCCACGGTACATACTGATCCATCCCCAGTGGGACATATGGTTCATCCATCATGAAATCCGAAGTCTGAGACTCGTTGGTGCTTGAAGTGCACTCTTTCAATGTACTGAAACACTATAGATGCAGAACATTGCAATCCAGGCATTCTACAAACTTGCCCGTGGCTGATGTTCCGGTCGGTATTTCAATGTTGCTTGTCGGGCAACCTTTGCAAAAAACATCTGAAACTGAAAGTGTGTTTGACTCTGTCACAAACCCTGTTTCTTCTTCCGTGGTGGGTAAGCTAGCAGAAGTTTCTTTCAGGTCTGGATCATAAATATGCCCCTCGGGAATAGGGGTGAGCAAGTTGTTCGTCTGTCTTTGACGTTTGCGTTCTTGTCTTAGAAAAGCTCTCTGCTTCTTGCGGCTGACATTCTTGCGCTGCGTCCTACGAACTGGAGTACTTGGTAGTCGTTTGTTATTGGCGACTATTAAGCCCCCGGATGGTGTAGCTACCATGGAGGGCAGATGGCTGGGCCCCTCCATCGAATCTTGCTCTGTTATCACGTTCTTGCCCTTGTGTGACACATTACCTTTAGCAGTCACTCTTAGTAGTGAAGACGATCCGTTTTTCTCTTTGCAACTGACTACGTCCATTAGAGGTCCGTCGTAGTCCATGTCAACCTGGTTGAAATCCACATTGAAGTCTATAGTATCGCCCCGCGGCACCATCTCCTCATTTAATGCGAGGTTCCAACCATCCTGGAAAGCAAAGATCAGCCTCTATCTCGACATTTTTCTGCAGACGACGGGAAAAACATCAGTGGACCAAAAATTGGCATGAACAAGAACAAAATAAAGCATTTATTAAAGTAAATTTTAGTTTATTTTGGTGCAATGAATTGTTTATTTTATGTATGAATTTTTTTTTAATTTAGTGGAATGTTATACTTAAAAGTGGAAAGAAGAAAATTTGAAGTTTAAAATTTCTTTCTCAAAATTTTCATTATATGGAGGTTAATTACAAAATTTGGACCCGGTCATAGACATTTGGCCATATAGATAACCCTAAAACAATCAAAGTTTCAAAGTTTCAAAGCAAGCGAAGGAAAGTGACATCAGGTTGCGTAATAGGTTTTCAGATATCGTCCGTTTATTGGTAACATGGGTCTCTCGCCCCAGATGTCCACTAACTGGTAGGCTCCTCCAGTATAGACCTTTTTAATGACAAATGGTCCCTCCAAAGTTGGCTCAAATTTTTCACCTATTTTGCGGGGTGCAAGAATAGGCCTTTTGAGCACGAGTACGAGGTCACCAACTTTGAATGCCTTGGGTGGACCAATTTGTCATGGGCTTGTACCATTTTTTCCTGGTAAAGCTCCAAATTTTGTTGTGCTTCCAGTTGTTCTCCCTCGAGACTCTCCAGTTCTTCAACTTTGAGTTTTGTACTTTCTCTCATTGTGAGTTGGTTGGCAACGGCGACTCCGAGAGATGTTGTCTGGACTTCTAGCGGTAGCACGGCCTCGGCTCCATACACGAGCATATAGGATGTACACTGAGTGGGAGTCCTGAAAGTCATTTAGTAAGCCCACAAGGCTTCTAATAGTTTTTTGTGCCAATCCTTTTTGTTTTCATCGAGTGTTTTCTTCAAAATTTGTACTAGTGATTTGTTGAAGGCTTCAGCTAGACCATTTACTCTGGATAGTAAATTGTAGAGTATCTTCAAACTATCTCATGTCTTTTGAAGAAATTGTTGATCTTTGCACTTCTGAAAGCTATCTCATTGTCAAAAATTATTCTTCGCGGTACTCCGAAACGGTAGATGATGTGGCTTTTAAAAAATTGAAGGAGGTGTTGTATCTTAACCTCACGTAACGGTACTGCCTCTACCCACTTGGAGAAGTAATCTGTAGCGGTAAGTATAAACTTATGTTCTTTGGAAGATGGAGGGTTTATCGGACATATTATGTATGTGCCCCAAAACTCGAAGGGCCACAAGGCAACAGTTGGGTGTAACACATTCGGAGGCTGGTGTAAGACCACCCCATGCACTTGGCAATGGTGACATCTTCTAGTTGTATCCATGCAATCAGACATCATTGCTGGCCAATAATATCTGAGTCTTTTGATCTTCATTTTCATGTTCGGCCCTCACTGGTGAGCGCCACACAATCCGGCATGTACCTCTTTGACAATATTCTATGCTTGGGCTTTGCTCAAACACCGTAGCCACATTTGGTCGAACGATCTTCTGTATAGAACATTTCCCACCAGCGCGTAAGACATGGCCCTTCTTGTAATGTGGCGCGCCTCAGACTTGTCTTCTGGCAGCCTTTCAGTATGCATATATTCTATTAATGGCATGCACCAATCTTTGTTTATGTCTGCAACGGTATTTATTGTTTCTTCTTTTCTGAGCTTGTGTAGAGTTTCAAAGTCGATCCGAGACAAGACTCGTCTTCCTTGCACTGTGACTTCAATGGAATCCTCTGGAGGACATGCCATTTCCTTATCAAGTTTTGCTAAAGCATCGACATCGGCATTATCTCCCCTATGAATCTGGTAGAAAGTTACATCAGGAATCTGCTCCAGGAGCTTCATCGTGTATTGATGGCATTCTGCTAATCTTGGTTTCAAAATTCTGTATTGTCCGGTGACTTGCTGGATGACGAGTTGGGAGTCGCCATAAATGGCAATGTTTGTTATATCCATTGAGATTGTCATTTCCATCCCGGTGATTAAAGCTTCATATTCTACTTCATTGTTGGTGCACGGCTTTGTAAAGTGGTATGAGAACCTCATCATACTCTTATATGGCGTGATAAAAATCAAACCAATCCCTGCTTTGCCTGGTATAACTGTGCCTGAACCTTTGTCTTTTCTGGCTGACAAAGTGCCATCGAAGTACATCTTCCAACGTTGTGCACTAGATAATTCCATTTGTAATATTTTCTCATCTGGTAACTCGTTGTTGAGAGAGGACCCAGCTGGCAGTGGGTGTGCAGTGAGAAGGTCTGCTAGTATCTGTCCCTTGATAGCATGGAGAGGAACAAAAGTTATATCAACTTGTAATAATATCATTGACCATCTTGCTAAATGTCCAGAGAGTGTTGTTTGGGTCATCAAATATTGCAATGGATTAACTTTCGAGATTAGAGTAATCTTATGAGAAAGCATGTAATGTCTAAGCTTTTGGGTGGCTAAAATTAACGCCAGACAATGCTTTTCAATAGATGGATACCTTATCTCCGTCGATATTAGGTGACGACTCAAGTAGTAGAGCACATTTTCTTTACCCTCATCATTGACTTGGGCTAAGAGGGCTCTGAGAGAGTCATCTAAAGCCACGGTATAATGTATCAACGGTTTCCCTGGGATAGGGGCTGCCAAGACAGGAGGTGTCATTAAATATTGTTTAACGTCCTCAAAGGCCCGCTGGCATTTCACTTCCCAAATAAATTTGGCATCCATTTTAATTAGTGTCGAGAAGGGCCAACACCTACCTAAGAGATTAGAAATAAAGCATGTCAGATATGCCAACTTTCCTTGGAAGGAACGTAGTTGTTTCAAGGTTTTAGGGGGAGGCATTTCCAAGATAGCTTTAATTTTATCCGGGTCCCCGATGACGGACAACGAATCCCATAAATTTCCCAGAGGTAACGCTAAAGGTGCACTTTAAGGGATTCATTTTGAGATTGTATTGTCGTAATCGTTCAAACACAATCCTCAAATTATATAAATGGTCTATTTTTCGTTTACTTTTGATGATCAAATCATCCACGTAGCATTCTGCTTGGTAGTGAATGTGGTAATCAAAAATCTTCGTCATTGCGTGCTGATATGTTGCTGCGGCGTTCTTTAGGCCGAACGACATCATTGTGTAGTAAAAAATTCCAATCGGTGTTCTGAAAACTGTAAGTGTTGCATCCTTGGGAGCCATCTTGATTTGGTTGTATATCGACGATCCGTCCATGAATGAGAAAATTTCATGTGTTAAAGCGATATCCACCATCATCCTGGTATGGGTAGTGAAAACTCATCTTTTGGGCATGCCTTGTTCAAATCTCTGAAGTCAACACAAACACGGATCTGTCCATTTTTCTTCTTAAAAGGTACAATGTTGGCTAACCACGTGGGGTATTGTTCTTCTTTAACAATGTTGGCATCTATCAATTTCTTCACCTTGGCGATGAATTATTGTTCTATTTTGAGGCGTGTTCTCCTGGGACCTTGTTTTATTGGGGTTATATTCTTGTCCACCCCAAGTTTATTAACTGCAACCTCTGCAGACAGTACTGGCATTTCATCATAGCTCCATGCAAAGCAATCTTTGAATTTTGTTAATAGTTTGATCAATTCTGCATATTCTTCATCATTAAGTGGAGAACTTATAAATGTAGATCGAAGTCATTTTTTAGTCCCGAGGTTAATTTCTTTCAATTCATCAATGGTAGATTTAATTTTTTCCTCAAATTCTGGCGGAGCATCTGACCGCGACTTTTTATATGCTTAAAATATAAGATAAATATGGACGTAATAAATATTCAATAATTGTAAAGTCACACTTATCAACGCGAGTATACGTATCGCTCAAGTAATATACGGCTCTAATGGAGTCCTAGATATCGATCCCATAGGAAGTGGTTTAGAATTACAAACTAAGTTTTTAGAAAAGAAATACTTTAATCACAAAAGCAAAGTTTAATTTGCTTATCTGTCATAAATAGGAAATTGAAATAAATAGGTAATTTTAATAACTATTAAATAACTAATGATACTAATGAGGGTTTAATTGTCATAATTCAATATATAAGAAAGCATCCTTCTCCTTGTCAAGAAATTAGAGTAAATGGATAAAGTGAATTAATTCAAATTTTATTGTGCCAAATAGGAGCATACCTATTATTTACCCTTTGGTCCAGGCATAATGAACATTGGCTAATCGTACGCTTGTTTACTGAATCTGCAGCTAGGCTGGGAGGATACCGACTCTCACTTCAGAGCTCCAACATTCCCCTTACCTGAGGGCTAACTTCTACACTTCAGCACCCAAACAATAGGACTGAATTGGGAATTTTAGTCTGTCACTCTAAAATCTCCAATTCTACGCCCGATAATATTATTTTCCTATTTATTTACACCCAACTTCCAAGGGTTTTGACCACCCTGAGTCTTGGATGTAATCTTCACTTTAGTTGTAAAACTCAAAATATTTTAACAAATCAATTGACCAGATTGAAAGTAAATTAAGATCAAAATGAAA
>NEWO01001350.1:69215-106800 GCA_003013225.1 Phalaenopsis aphrodite | reverse complement strand
TTTTTCTGTTGAGAATATCCTTCATAAACTTTACATAACTTGACATTTGTTCTAAGGCTTCAGCAAATGGAATATTGATTGTAAGCTTCTTAAATATTTCCAGAAATTTTGAAAATTGCTTATCTAACTTCTGTTGTCGAAGTCTCTGAGGAAATAGAGGTGGTGGTTTTTCTAGATCAATTTTCAGCGGAGAAATAGATCTTTCAAAATCTTTCAGAATATTTCAGAGCGTCCTCTTTTGATTCTTTAATTTCTTCTCTCTTTACTTCAATCTCTTTTTGAACCCTACCTTCCAACTCTCTTCCGCTTCTAAGTTGTACGGCTTTAACTTGCTCTTTATTATGGTCTTTTGGATTTGATTTAGTATTACTAGGAAGTGTTCCTTGGGATCTATTACTTAATAAACTTGCAATTTGCCCAAGTTGATTCTCAATATTTCTAATTGTAGCTCTTTGAATTTGTAATTGATTACCCATTTGTAACACCACTTCTTTTATAGACAACTTCTTATCCTTAAATTGTGTATTCTTGTTGAAACCTGGAGGATAAATAGATCTATAATTATTATTCCCTTGGTTGTTCCAGTTTCCCAATAGGTTTCCTTGGTTGTTCCCCCACTGCTAATTATTACCACCTGAATTGTTATTCCAGTTAAAGTTGGGATGTTTCTTCCAACCTAGGTTATAATAACAAAAATATGGGTTATTTTGCTTATTATTTATGACATTCAAAGTTTGTAATGATGCTTGAGAATCTACCATTTGGCCTAATGAATTCTCTTCAATCATTGAAATTAGTTGAGAAAATATCATTCCAAATTGGTCTAACTTTCTTGAAATTGCAGCCACTTGATTTGCTAACATAGTAAATGCATTAGTTTCATTAATGTTGGCTACTTTCTTAGAACTTACCCTCTCAGAAGGCCATTGAAAATTATTGGCAGCCAACTCTTCAATTAAAGCATAAACATCATGAAATGGTTTTGACATCAATGAACCACCAGCAACAACATCGATAATAGATCTAAGAGAACAAATTTATCTATTATAAAAAGTTTGAATTATTAACCAATCTGGTATAGCATGGTGTGGAAACTTTCTTAAGAGTTCTTTAAATCGTTCCCATGCTTCATAAACAGATTCCCCTTCAAACTAATTAAAAGATGTAATATCATTTTTAAGTTTTTTATAGTCAAAAATATTTAGCAAGGAATTTTTGTGCTAAATCACCCAAAGTTCTGATAGATCTAGGTGCTAACGAATTCAACCACATCTTAGCTTTATCCCTCAGTGAGAAAGGAAATAACTTAAGTCTTATGACATCATCTGAAACACCATCGTATTTAAATGTAGCACACAATTCTAGAAAATTGGTACGACGTAAATTTGGATCTTCTGTTGGTGATCCCCCAAATTGATTATTTGATACCATTTGGATAATAGCAGGTTTAAACTCAAATGAATTAGCCACTGTAGTAGGTTTTTGAATACTAAAATGAAGTTCATCTGCAGTATGGTTGGCATAATCTCTTAAAGGTGTAAACTTTTGATGAATTTTAGCATTTAGATTATTTTGGTTTGCCATCTCTGTAGTTTTTTTGGATTTTTCAAGATTTTAAATTTTTTTGGTTTTTTTTATTTTTCTAATAGTTCTTTCTAATTCACAATCGTAGGGCACTAGTCCATACACTAACATAAAATAAAGTAAAATAAAATAAAATAAAACATACAAAATAAGATACAATATTTAAAGTTTAAATAAAACGTTCTAAAAATAGAAATTTACTTAGTTTTCTTCCCAGCAACAGCTCCAAAAACTTGATACACCCGTTAATGCTTATGCACAATATAACAATAGTTTTGATGGTATTTTTTTCTTATATTTTCTTATTTTGCAACAAAAACCAAAAACTTGATCCTGAAGAAAAATAAGAATTTAACTTTTTAATTTATATATATATTTATATTGGGATACTATGCAAGTATACACATCGCTATCACGTAATATATGACTTTTGGATTAAGACCTGAATATCAAACCCACATGGAAGATTATTCAACATGCACTTTTTAGAAAGTTTTTCTATTTTTAAAAAGATAATGACATAAACTAAAAATAATTTTTGCAGGAATTTAAAATTTTAACTATTTTTAGTATTTTTTATATTTTAACGAAATAGTAACAACCTAAAAAGATAACTAAAGTTTTTGTAGAAGAAAACTACTTAATATGAAAATATCTTTCTTCTTATCATGAATCAATAATAAGTATAAGAATACTATTGTGGAAGTATGCAAATTGTGTTGTGCCAAATTAGAGCAATAAGATTCTTTACCCTTGTAAGAGATGCTATAAAGAACATTGGCCAATTTAAAGTTTTAATAGTTCTGAAGACCGGCTAGGCGGGGAAGATACTAGCTCTCACTCTAGAATTCCCTAGATTCCTTCCACCTGGGGGCATAATTCTCATATCAGAACCTAAAAAAATAAACCAAGTTGGGGGCTTTAACCTGTTAATTTAAAGTCCTCTAACTCTACACCCATCAATGAATATTTCTATATTTATTTGCACTCAATAATATGAACTACATTATCATTCATACAACCTCATGTGATTCTTTCCAATTGCTAAGTGAGACAATACCAGCCCGGTTCTTACATGTTCTCACAAAAAATTTTAACATCTGGATTGGCCAAATCAAGAAGTAAATGAAGTGCATGGATTTAAATCATCACAACTTCTTCCATCATTAAAGATCATTACTCTCCACAACTTCCATCAAAAACTTTACTTATCATTTTAAGAAGAAATATAAAGAAAACTACTCAGAATCCATTAAGAAAACAAAACCACACTTTAGTTTAAAAGAAGAAATCATTGTCAAACCAACAATAAGTCTCGATTAAAATAAAAAATAGTCTAATAAAAAAAGATAAAAACATATCTCAAATTCTCTACCAAACTCTTGAAGTTCCTTTGAATCTCTTCTATTTTACAATCACTCAAAACAAAATAACAAAAAGGATAAAGTAAATAAAAAGTGATTCCTGAAAATCTCTCTGAACTAACTCCTTGAGAAGAACTTTCAAAACTTGCCAATATTTTTAGGACTCTTTTCTAAGTCCTCTCTTCTTTCTTTTATAGTTTTCCAAGAGGTGCCTTGGGATCTCTTCAAAATGTGTCTTGATTCGATGTATTTGCCCAAGAGATGCATCCTTTCATGATAATTTTTGTCCATGGTGGTTACAACCACCTATTAAGCCAATGGGTGCCTAAAAAATCTCTTCAAAATTCATGAAAATTGATTTTACTCATCTAGTAACTGCCACTGACGATTGAGTGCGGGGTCTCGGTGCTTAGGCGTGGCCTTCTCTGTTTAACCGGCACTTAAGCGCCGGATCGGGCGCTTAAGCGCCAAAACTCTTTTACATAATTTTTCACCTTTTTGCTCCAAATTTGATCCTTTTTCACTCCTTTAAGCTTACTTGTATCTGCAAGAAAAACACAAAAATACCTTCCATTAAAGTGCAATATCTCAAAAATAGGTATAAAAATGTGTCTAAAAACACTATATCTTTTAGGTGTATCAAGAAGCAAATAAGGAGGTTAAGAGAAAGAAAGTAAGTTAAAAATAAGAGAGGGAGAGACTAAAGATAGTGATAAAAGGAGAGGACGCTGGAGATTGAAAAAGGGTCAGAGAGAAAGAACGAGGGAAAGACGGGGATAGAGTGAGTACAAGTGAAAGAGCAATAGTGTGCGAAAGACAGAGTGGGAGGGAGCAACAGAGAGAAGAGATTGTGAGAGGAGAGAGAATTGAGAGAGGGAGAGAGAAAGGTAAATATATAGAGACAGGAGAGAGATAAGAAAGTAAGGAGGGAGTGAGTATAGAGAGTAGGAGAGAGAGGGGAAGATGGAGAAGATATTGAATAGAAAGAGATGGATGAGAGGCAGAGTGAGAGAGGGGGAGAGTGAGCAAGTGATAGAGAAGGGGAGGGAGGGAGGGAAAGAGAGGGCACAAGAGAGTGAGAGAAAGAGGAAGGTAAACAGAAAATATCATGAAAGAGTGATAGTAAGAAAAAGAGACAGAGAGAGAGAGAGAGAGAGATTGATAGAAATAGAGGGAGAGAGAGAAGGAGAGTAAGAGAACTAGAGCGAGGTGACAGAGAACGAGCATGAGATCGAGGTGAAAAATGATGGAGAGAGGGAGTGTGAGACTGAGAAAGAAAGTGAGAAAAGGAGGGAGGGAGAGTGAAGAGAGTAAGATAAAGGGAGAGAAGATTATTAATAAAGATAAGAGAGACAGGAAGAGAGAATAATAGAGAGAGTGAGAGAGATAAAGTGAGCAACCAAGTGAAAGAGACATAGAGAGGGAGACCAAGAGATGGAGAGAGGAGAGAGAGAATATAAGAGGTAAAGAGAAAGAGAGAGAGATAAAGAGAGGGAAAAAAATGAGAGTGATATAGAGAGAGGTAGGGGAGAGATGAGGAGAGAGTGAGGGTGAAGAGAGAATATGGTAAGTATGAAGAGGAAGAAACGAGATAGAGCGTTAAAGAGGGAGAAAGAGACTGAGGGAGTAAAGGACTGAGCAAAAGAGAAGGAGGGAGGGAGTGTGAGGGAGTGAGAGAGGGAGGTAGAGGGGTGAAGGGAGGGAGAGATGGAATAGAAGGGAGATAGATAAGTAAAGAGTGAGAAGAGAGGAGCTTCCATATATGAGAGATAGGGAGAGCGAGTGAGGGAGAGCATGTGAGAGTGAGTGAGCAATGGGATAAGTGATAGAGAGCTATTGAAATTGGATAAATGAGAGGGAGATAGAGAAGGAGATAGAAAGATGGTAATAAAGTGGGAAAGTGAAAGAAAAGGGAGAGAAAGTCAGAGAGAGTTAAAGAAGAGAAGAAAGAATGAAAGAAATTGAGAGATAATATGCGAGGTAAAGATAGAAAGATTAGAGAAAATGTATGAGAGATGTGCAGAGAGTAGAGAATGAAGCGAGATGGAAATGAGAGAGAGAGAGAGAGAGAGAGAGAGAGGAAAGGAGATAGAGAGGGGGAAAAAGGGCTGTAAGGAGGGAGCATTTGAGGGTTATAATGTGGTATAGATTGAGATAGAGACAGAGAGTGGAAGAAAGGGCAAGAAAGAGAGAGATGGGGAGAGAGAAAAAGTGAGTGACATAGGGTGAGAGAGTAATAGAGAGTGAGAGAGAAAGAAGATAGAGTGAGAGAGATGATGAGAGAGGGATAGAGCAAAAGAGAGGTAAAAAGTGAGGTAGGAAGGGAGAGTGAGATAAGGAAATTAAGGAAAGTGAAGGAGGGAGGAAGAGTGAGACAAAGAGAGTGGGATTGTGGGAGGGAAGGAGAGAGTGAAGGGAGTAAGAAAGAGATGATTTATAAAGAGAGAAGTAAGAGAGAGAGCAAGAGAGAGGAGGAGGGAGAAGGTGAGAGAGATAGAATGAACAAGCAAGTGAAAGAGACTGAGACAGGGAGATGGAGAGACGAAGAAAGAGACAAGAGAGATAAAGAGTCGGGAAGAGATAGAGGGAGGGTAAAAAAGGGGAGAGAAATGTTGAGAAGTAAGGCAGAGATGGGAAAAGAGAAAGGGATAGAGAGATTATGGTAAGTATTTTGAAAGAGAAAAGAGAGACAAGGTCTAATAGAATGAAAGAGAGAGAGAGGGAGAGAGTGGGCGAGTTATGGAGGGAGGGAGAGAGTGTGAGAAAGGGAAAGAGATAAAGAGAGGGATGGAGAGAGTTAGAGAGAGTGGGAGAGGAATGGAGATAGAAAGGAGGAGAAAAAGGGACGTAGGGAGGGAGCATTTGAGGGTTAGAATGAGGAAAAGATAGAGAAAGAGATAGAGAGTGAAAGAGATCGCATGAAAGAGAGAGATTGGGAGAGAGAGAGAGAGAGCGAGTGATAGAGAGTGAGATAGTCGTAGAGAGAGAGATGATAAGAGAGGTAAAAAGAGAAAGACAAAGGGTGCTAGAGATAAAGAGATAATGGATGTGAAAGAGGGAAGGAAAGTGAGACAGAGAGTGTGGGAGTGAGGGAGTTAGGGAAGATAGAGAGATGAAAGAAAGAGAAAGGGAAAGAGGAAGAGTGAGAGAGAGATAGAGGGAGGTAGGGAAGATATAGAGATGAAAGAAAGAGACAGAGAAAGAGTCAGAGAGAGCAAGAGGGAGAGAAAGAGAGAGGAAAGAGAAAGAGAGGGAGAGAAGGAGAGAGTGTGTTAGAGAATTCAGAGAGAGTGAGAGATATGAGAGATAGCAAGAGAGATAGAGAGAGTAAAAGTTGGAGGGAGAGAGAGAATGGTCTGAATAAGATAAAGAGAGTAAAGGAAAGGAGGGAGAGGGAAATAAAAAGAGGAATGGGGATAAGGAGGGGGAGAAAGAGGGATGTAGGATGGGAGTGTTTGATGGTTGAAATGGATGACAGATATGGAGGAGTCAAAAAGAAAGCAAATGAGTGAGAGAGCATGTGAGAGAGAGTGAGAGAGTTGACAGGGAGTGAGAGAGAAAGTAGATAGAGTAAGAGAAAGAGGGTTAGGTAAAAATTTTCTTCCCCATCTTTCTCCCCTCCGCCTCTCTTTTATTTTCTCTCTCTAACTCTCTTCCCCTCCTTCCCTCTCACCCCTTACTTCAAATGAGTAAGGAACATTTGATTCTTGCCCAAAAAACTTACATTTGGGTTGTCTCGCACGATTTCCTTAGAATTCCAAAGAAACTCTAGGCCATCGCCTAAGGAGTTCTTTCTCGACTTATCAAGCGGATTTCCACCCAATTTGTGGTGTCTTTCATTGTACCAAGGTTCATTCCTCACGTCAAGCATAGGGTGACGGTCTTATACCAACGTTCTTATTTGCGTTGAGCATTGGGTCAAGGTTTACCTCCATCCATCCATTTTACCGCTAAATTCTACCTATAATTTGGTTTGATCCAGCATTGGAATGGTTTTATTGTTTGATTTTTTTTGCATCTCATAAAAATTTCCATAAATGTTTTTCGGTTTTGGCATAGCACATCCAGTTTTCTAAAAAGAACATCAAACCCCACAATCCTGTCTTGCATATATGCACATTGGTTTGGTATCAGAGCCTCATGGTTCTTGAACATATAATTTTTTTGTTAGGCTTTTGAGTTCTTGTTGGATGTTTCTTTTTTTAGGTAATTAATGAGATTAATTATTTTCTTGTTTCTTACGTCCAGTTTATCGTCTATGTCTTATTTTTACTAGGTAATCAAATTTGTAATTTCATTTCGTAATTAATTGTTCAATTAGTTGCTCTCATAATCATTCATATTTGTGTTCTTGTTAATATTCACATCTTTATTGCTCATGTGATTTTGCTTGTTATATGTCATATCAGTTATTCTACTTATTATCCAAATTGTCCAAATCAGTGTTCATGTTATTGTTCAAATCAACTTATTTTTTATATAGTTTATGATAAATGATGTTCTTGATGTGAACTTTTTATTTTCATTATTGTTATTTTTGTTTCTTGAAATACAAATCATCTTGATGTGATCTTGTTATTTTTATTTCTTTGTTGATATGCTTGTTGTTCTTGATATCATTTCTTGTTCTTGATATGATTGTCCAAATCCATTTAATAGTGCTTTTGTTTTGATTCAAGATATCAAAATTCATATTTCATTATCATCATCCCAATGTTTTGCTTAACATTTCGATTTTTTCTTATTTGTGGTGATTTAGAATTTGATTTGAGTTTTTGATTTTGAATTCTTGCTTACCTTCCTTCATTCTAAGTCCCAAATCATGTCCCAAACGAATTTTGAAGAAGAGGAAAGGCAAACCGCAATTCCTAATCTCCAATTTCAAGCTTTGGTGGGGGAGATGAGAAGAATGATGAGGGCTGAGTTAGAGAAAATTCATGAAAGATGGGAACTAGTAGAGGGAGGAATCCAACAAAGACAACCATGAAATGTTTACAATAGGCAAAGGGAGAGAGTTCCACCAAGAGGAGTGAGAGAGGAGGATGAAGAATATTATGAGACTGGATTTGATGAAGAGAATGATAGGGATTTATTTATTGAGAGGAGGCGTTATAGTGGACAAGCTAAAGACATTAGGAATAGAGATGATAACAACTTGGCAGGTATTAAGATGCGCATTCCTTCTTTTCAAGGCAAACACAATCTTGAAGCCTATCTTGAATGGGAGAAGAAGATGGAATTAGTGTTTGACTGCCACAACTATTTTGAAATAAAGAAGGTAAAATTGGTCGCCATTGAATTTACTGATTATGCTATTGTTTGGTGGGATCAATTAATGTTAGTCACAAGACAGGTTTAAGTGTGCAAACCAAGGTTGATGAGGGAATTCAAAGAGAACATTTTTCGCACTAGGTGCATGTAAAAAACAAGGTATGTAGTATGATCATTGATGGAGGAAGCTATAAAAATGCTGCTAGCACTATTTTGGTTGAAAAACTAGGGCTGCCAACCATCAAGCATTCCTGGCCTTACAAGTTGCAATGGTTTAATGATAGTGGTGAGGTAAAGGTGAACAAGTAGGTTTTGGTCTCATTCTATAATGGAAAATATGAAGATGAAGTCTTGTGTGATGTAGTACCAATGCAAGTAGGCCATTTGTTACTAGGCCGACCATGATAATTTGACCGACAAGTTAAACATGATGGTTTCACAAATAAATACTCTATTGAAGTCAATGATAGAATTATCACTCTTGTGCCAATGAAAACAAAGTAGGTCTACGAGGATCAAGTAATATTGCAGAATGATTATTTTTAAACGAAAAGGAGTGATCAACATAAAGAGGCTGACTCAGATGAGAAAAGAAAGAAATTGAACAAGTAGCCATTAAGAGAAAAGATGAAAGAAAACAAAAGAATTTTTCTTCAAAGGCAAGTGAGATCAAGAGAGCATTATTTTCAAACCAACAAATGATTGTACTTCCTTACAAAAAGGCATTCTTAAAAATTAATGAATGTTACAATACCTTGCCAAGTTCTATTGTTTCTCTTTTACAAGAGTTTTGGGATGTCTTTCCAAAGGATAATCCACATGGTTTTCCACCCATTCAAGGGATTGAGCATCAAATTGATTTTATACCAGGAGCCACCATTCCAAACCATCCAACCTATAGAAGCAATCCCAAGGAGACAAAAGAGTTACAAAGTCAGGTTGGGGAACTAATAGAGAAGGGGTCTGTGAGAGAGAGCATGAGTCTATGAGCTGTTCCGGTCATTCTAGTTCCTAAGAAGGATGGGTGTTGGAGAATGTGTGTGGATTGTTGAGCCATCAACAATATTATGGTAAAGCATAGACACCCTATTCCTTGCTTAAATGATATGCTAGATGAGTTAAATGGATCTTGTGTGTTTTCTAAGATTGATTTAATAAGTGGATATCATCAGATTAGGATGAAAGAAAGTGCTGAGTGGAAAACTGCTTTTAAGACAAAATATAGTTTTTATCAATGGTTAGTTATGCCTTTTGGTTTGACTAATGCACCTAGTACTTTCATGAGACTAATGAACCATATTTTGCGAGCTTTTATTGAAAAATTTGTTATGGTTTATTTCAATGATATGATCTATAACAAAAACTTGAAGGATCATGTTGAGCATTTAAAAATTTTTTTATATGTTTTACGAAAAGAAAACTTAATCGGTAACTTGGAAAAATGTACCTTTTGCACCAGTAAACTTTATTTCTTAGGATTTGTTGTGAGTATGCAGGGTACACAGGTTGATGAAGAAAAGGTGTGTGCTATAGATGAGTGGCCTAGTCCCACTAGTATAAGCAATGTTCATAGTTTTCATGGACTTGCTAGTTTTTACTGACGGTTTGTGAAAGACTTGAATAACATAGCTGCACCACTCATTGAATTAATCAACCTGGAGGATATGTAGGTCTATAATTACTATTCCCTTGGTTGTCCTAGTTTCCCAGTGGGTTTACTTGATTGTTACTCCATTGCTTATTACTACTTCCCAAATTATTGTTCCAGTTAAAGTTGGGATGTTTTTCCAACCTGGGTTATACTAGTTTGAATATGGGTTATTCTGCTTATTGTTTATGACATTCAAAGTCTCAAATGATGCTTGAGAATCTACCATTTAGCCTAATGAATTCTCTTTAATCATTGAAATTGGTTGAAAAAAATTAATTCCAAATTGGTCTAACTTCATTGAAATTGCAGCAACATGATTTGTTATATGGCAAAAGCATCAAATTCATTAATATTGGCTACTTTCTTAAGATTTACCCTTTCATAAGGTCATTGAAAATTATTGGTAGTCATTTCTTCAATTAAAGCATAAGCGTCATGAAATGATTTTGACATCAATGAACCACTAGCAGCGGCATCGATAATAGATCCAAGAGATCCAGCTAATCCATTATAAAAAGTTTGAATTATTAACTAATCCGGTATAGCATGGCGTGTCCACTTTCTTAAGAGTTCCTTAAATCATTTCCATGCTTCATGAATAGATTCTCCTTCAAAATGACAAAAGGATGTAATATTATTTCTCAGCTTCACAGTTTTTTATGTTCGAAAATATTTAGCATATCTTAGCTTTATTCCTTAGTGAGAAATGAAATAATCTTAGTCTTATAGCATCATTCGATACACCATCATATTTAAATATAATACAAAATTCTAGAAAATTGGTAAGATGTAAATTTGGATCTTCAGTTGGTGCTCCCCCAAACAAATTATTTGATACCATTTTGACATCAATGAACCAAATGAATTAGCCACTACTATGGGTTTTTGAATACTACAATGAATTTCATCCGCCGTAGGGTTTGCATAATCTCTTAAGGGTCTAAATTCTTCAACCTTTTGATTATTTTGATTTGTCAGTTTTTAAAAATTTTCAGTAATTTTTAATTTTTTTAATTTTTCTAATAGTCCTTTCTAATTCAGAATCATAAGACATAAATCCTGTGGAACCTGAACTATGCATACTTTACTATAAAATACAAAAAAATAAAATTAAATAAAATAAAATGAAAACACGTAAATAAAACTTAATATAAAAACAACACTACAATATTCCTATAATAAATCCTTAACTTTAAATAAGAATTTACAAAAATAGAAATTTTTTCTTTCTAACAACTTCTTTTCAAAATTTTGCAAACTTCTGTAATTTTTCTCCCCAGGAACGGGGCCAAAAACTTGATCCTGACTCTCTATAAACATGTAAAATGTGATGTATGTGATTATATGTTTAATCTCCTTAATAGTGATTCTCAATTTACAACAAATCCAAAATTTTGATTTAAAGCAAAAGCTAGATAAATCATTCATTGTGAAGCAAACAACAATACAGTTTTAATATTTAAATATAAGATACTACGCAAGTATACATATCATTATTAAGTAATATAATACTTTTCGATTAAGTCCCAAATATCGAACCCAGGCGGAGAATAGCAATATGCACTTTAGAAATTTAGAAATTTTATATTACAAAAATCTACTTCGCAAAATATTCTTAAACTTAGGATACTATAATTGGAATGAAAATTCAATTCTTTTTGTAATTTTTGGTTTTATGAAAATAAAGTAAGCTACTAATTAGCTTAAATAAATATTTTTAAGATGAAGGCCATATAAGAAAAACATCTTTTTCCTTATAATGTCAGTAATGAGTGTAGAAATTCTGTTGTGGAAGTGTGCTAAATTTGTTTTGCCAAATAGGATCAATTATATTCTTTACCCTTACTAGAGATGCTATAAAGAACATTGACTAATCTATAGTTTAAATAGTCTTGAAGACCGGTTAGCTAGGGGAGATACCAGCTCTCACTCTAGAGTTCTCTCTTCTCCCTTCACCTGGGGACTAACATCTCGTATCAAAACCTAGACTATAAATCAAATTGGCGGCTTTAGCCTATCACTCTAAAGTCCTCTAATTCTACACCCTTGAAAATTTTATTTCCCTACTTATTTGCACTCAACCTCATGAACTACAATCTCATTCATAAAATCAATATGTGATTCTAACCATTTGTTGACTAAAATAATACCATCTCGGATCTTACAGTTCTCACAACAGGTATTAGCATCTTAATTTGTCAAATCTAGATGGAAATGAAGTCTAATACTTCACACAACATGCTTTAAACACTTAATCTCTTATCATTTTAAAGAAAAAAAAGAAAACTACTTAGAATCCATAGAGAAAACACAACTACACATGAGATTAAAAGTAGATTAAAACCAAGTGAAGTCACAAAGATAAACACTTATCTCAAATCCTCTCCACCAAATGTGTTGAGGTTCCTTTGAATTCTCTTCCTTCAGTCATAATACAAACACTAAAAAAAAGTGGCTAGTGGCGGTGGCAGTGATGGGCGGCAGCAACAATGGTTACTTGGATGAATGATGGCTATAAAACTTGTTGGATGGCTGGCCTCTTCTCTTGGATAATCTAAGTCTTTTTTTATAAAAATCAAAGGGTGTCTTGGTGTCTCTTCAAAAAGATTTCTCCATTCAATGAATCTTCTAGAAGTTGCCTCCTCAAAAGCCCATTGGATGAATTTTTGTGTCCATGAGATATTTCTCACGTTTCCACCAAGGGTTGCTTCAAACACCTCTTCAAAAATTTGTCTAAATTTAATGAATTATCAAATAACTACTTTTGGCGCTTAAGAGTAGGGTACCTGGGGCTTAGGCGCGGTTCTCTGGCGCATTGGCGTGAATCCTAGGTGCTTAGGTGCCTCAGTTCATTTTTGCACCTTTCTTTATTTTTTCTCTAAATTTGACCATTTTTCACTCCTTTTAGTGTTTTTCATCCATTTTATTGTAGCCGAAAGAAAAACACACAAATACCTTTCATTAAAGCGCAATATCTCAAAAATTGATATAAAAATGTGTATAAAAACACTATATATTTTAGGTGTATCAGCAACTACTATAGGGTTTTGTACACTTAAAATGAATTTCATCTGCTGTAGGATTAGAATAATCTCTTAAAGGTCTCTGATGATATTTGTTTTCATTTCCAGCATTACTTAAATTTCAAGCCATTTTGCTAATATGATCTATATCTTTTTATTGTTTTGAAATTTTTCTAATAGTGCTTTCTTACTCAGAATCATAAGACACTAAATCTTCAGATCTTACACTACGCATAAACAAACACAATAAGTAAATAAAATAAGCAAACACTCTAAAATATGAAAATATTCAAAATAAACTAAAAACACTTTTTTATTAGTTTTAATATAAGAATAATTCAATTTATTAATTAACTTAATACTGCTTTCTGTTACATCCCTGACAACGGTGCCAAAAAACTTGATGCAGGGTGGATTTAGTGTCTTAATTTTGCAAATATCTTTCAATATTACAAAATACACAAAAAAAATAAAACAACAAATTAATCCCAACCAAAATAAATTTAATGAACATAGTTTTATCATTTAAAAATCTTTAAACTGTCAAATCCCCTAAATTAATGCAATATACATATCGCTCAAATAATAAAGTGCTCTAATGGAGTCCTTGATATCGATCCCACAGGGAAATCGGAAATGCTTATAAGTAAATTCTTAATATTCTAATGTAAACTACAGTTTTAAACTACAAAGTGCTAAATTTGAATATAAAGAAGAAGAGTGAATGCTAAATAAAATAGAGTAAAAAGACAAAGTTAATTAAACTAAATGTTAAATTTTCAAAAGTAAAATTATGAAAACTAAACAAAGTTTTTGTGACGAAGAGTTCAAATTTATGAAAGCATCATTCCCCTTTACAATGAGTATATGAATTGTTAAGAAATTCAAATAATTTTAATATATATATATATATATATATATATATATATATATATATATATATATATATTGTTTTGTGTCAAATAAGAGCAATCCTATTGTTTACCCTCCTTTGAGTGCATAAAGAACATTGACTAATTAAGATTTTGGTCCCTAATTCCATGGTTAGGCTAGGAGGATATCGGCTGCCACTCCAGAACTCCCACTGCTCGCTCACCTGAGAGCTAACAATCTCGCAACAGTTTCCAATCAATTGGACCATATTAGGGATTTTAATGTGTCACCTTAAAATCTTCAATTCTATATCCAACAAAGTATAATTTCATATTTATTTACACTCAACTCCATGGATGACATCCACTCTCATGAAATCAAATGTGATTCTCACCATGTTGTAGAAATCATAGCATTTTCAGAACATATGTTTCTCAATATATTTTAACAATTCAATTGGCTAGATCAAAAAGTAAATGAAGATTAGAGTTCAAATCAACACAAATTTTTATTCTTTAAATTTGTATAAAATAAAATTAATTCTTCACAAAACCGCATCTAACTTGTTGACCTCACTCTTGGTTGAGGTTTAGTTTTTCATCTTTATTAGCTTAGGGTCTAGCCATAGGACTTTCCTGTTGACTATTCCTAGAGGACTAGAAAAGGAACCCTCACCATTAGAAACCCTAAACCATTCTTCGCTCAACTTGAAGTTCCACATATTGGTTCTAACCTCTAGCAGTTAGTAGGTTAGGTCAATATGGGGGAGCTCAAGTTGAGTCCCCATAAGACTGCTTGGCCTTAAAGTTGACTCTAGGTGTTGGTCTGGAGCTGGTTCATTCACTTGCACTCACTTTCACTCATTTTTTTATCCTTTCATAGCTAAAGATTTCCTATTCATCTCTGGTACCAAGGTTGATCTCTCAAATGATGATAATATTTGTAGATAAACCATCAATCTTATTGAAAATTTCAAAATATACAAATGAAAACATAATAAAAAGAAAAAAAAGAGAGAAAAAAAAGAAAAAGTTGAAAAAGGGAGGAGAAGCTTAAGAATTAGTGCCTAATCAAAAATTGGTTCCACACCTGGATCTTTTTAAAGTATAAGTTTTGATAAACTCTTATGCTTATAGATATAATTATATTAAGTAAAATTATGCTTAATAAAAAATTTTTAAGTGGAGAAGATAAGATACCTAAACTTTATTTTTGGAAAATTTATAATAATTCTGAATTAGATAGAAACTCATATTTTTATACTTCTTAACATTAAAATTTTCTAAACTTTAAGTTGGTCTCATTTACTAATATTTTTCTAAATTGGACTACTATATTTCTATATCAAAATTTTGGTAACTCCTAAAGAAACTCATATGCATTATCTACTTATGTTGGTTTTTAAAGATTGAAAGGTCATTTGAGGACAAGTAACATCTTAAGTTAGAGGATTTTGATACACCTAAAATATATAGTGTTTTTATACACAGTTTTATACTTATTTTTGAGATATTACGCTTTAATGAAGTTATTTGTGTATTTTTCTTGCAAGTATAATCAAATAGATGAAAAATGTTAAATAGAGTGAAAAAAGGTCTAATTTGGAGCAAAAATGAATAAAAGTGCAAAAGTGAACTAGGGCGTTTAAGTGCTAGAGGTTCCGCGCCTATATGTCAGGTACCTCGCATTTACGCGCCAGAAGTAGTTACTTGATGATATATTTAATTTGAGCGGATTTTTGAAGAGATATTTGAAGCAACCCCTGATAAAAATGTGGGAAATAACCAATGGACACGAAAATTCATTCAATTGGGTTTTGAGGAGGCAACTTCTAGAAGTTTCATTGAATGGAAACACCTTTTTGAAGAGACTCCAAGGCACCACGTGGATTTTATACGAAAAGACTTAGATTTTCCAAGAGAAGAGGCTAGAACCCATCAACTTTACAGTCGTCATCCATCTAAGTCGAAGTAACAAAATTCAAAGGAACTTCAAGACACTTTGTGGAGGGGATTTGAGATAAGTGTTTATCTTTGTGAGTACACTTGGATTTAATTTAGATTTCTTGTTTGTATGCATGATTTCTACTTTTAAACTCATATGTGGTTGTGTTTTCTCCATAAATTTTGAGTAGTTTTCTTTATCTTTTTTCCTTAAAATGATAAGTGATTAAATATTTAAAGGAAATTATGTGAAGTATTAGGCTTCAATGTTGGAAGAAGTTGTGATGATTTGAACCATTGTACTTCATTTACTTCTTGATTTGGCCAATTAAGATGTTAATACCGGTTGTGAGAATATGTAATATCCAAATGATATTGTCTCAGTCAACAAATGGCTAAAATCACATATTAATTTCATGAATGAGAATGTAGTTCATGGGGTTGAGTGCAAATAAATAGGGAAATAAACTTTTTAAGGGTGTAGAATTATAGAACTTTAGAGTGATAGGCTAAAGCTGCCAATTTGATTTATAGTTTTAGGTTTTGATACGAGATGTTAGCCCCTAGGTGGAGGGAGAAGAGGAAACTCTATAGTGAGAGCTAGTATCTTCTTTATCTAGCCGGTCTTCAAGTCTATTCAAACTACAGATTAGCCAATATTTTCTATAGCATCTTCAGTAAGAGTAAAGGATATTATTGCTCCTATTTGGCACAACACATTTAGTATACTTCCACAAAAAAATTTCTATATTTATTACTGATTCATAATAAAGAAAAATATATTTTATTTATATTGCTTCCATCTTGCAAGTATTTTATTTAAATTAATTAGTTGCTTACTTTATTTTGAATTATAAAAAATTATAAAAAGAATCAAACTTTTATTCCTATTTTAGCATCTTAAGTTTATATAGGAATATATTGTTATGTAAATTTTGTTATCTAAATGTAGTTCTTTCTGTGGATTCAATATTTGAAACTTAATCAGAAAATTCAATATTATCTGATAACGATACGTATACTTGTGTAGTATCTCATATTGAAATATTATAAATGCATTCTAATTTGCTTCATAGTGAAAGATTTACCAAGCTTTTGCTTCGGATCAAGTTTTTAGCTTTGTTACAAATTAAGAATAGCTATTAAGGAAATTAATCATATAATTGCATACATCACATTTTACATCTATATATATAGAATGTCGGGATCACACATCCACTCAAAACTTCCCACAAGACTTCTTAAGAGTGGCGTCAGCCCCTATTAAAAAATTCCCTCCTTTTTTCCAAGAGACGCACCTCTTCACACCAAAAGACAAATCCCTTCATCTAAAAGACATATCTTTTCATTTAAGGGTTTTTCCAAAGTATCTAGATGCATTAAACCACTATATGGGACGTTTGAATTACTTATAGCCTTCTAGAACATCTCAAAAATAGTCAATAACTACCAGCAATTCGTCTAAATTTGTCTATGGTGCCTGTTTTAATACCTCTGGTGCTTGTTTACAGGAGCTTTGTGATCCTCCCTGGATTCTAACACCTTTGGCACATATAGAGCCTCTTCTTTGTAAAATGGCACCTCTGGCGCCAGTGTGCTTAAAATCTGCATTTTGACTCCAAATTTCTTTCTTTTTGCTCCTTTTAGCTCCAAATGCCTAAAATCAATATACCTGCAATTGAACATGAAAATAACCTTTTTTAAAGTGCAACATCACCAAATTTAAGCATAAAATGTATACATAAAATTGCACATTTTTTTGGTGTATCAGCCATGAGATAAAAGTTCCCTAAAAGTGAACATAGACTGTAAAGAGATTTATTTACATAATTTTTTTTTTTGCTTAGTTACAAAAAAGAAATAAAGTTAAAAATAAAATAGTTTCACCATCTATCCTAGAATCAATGTGTGCAGGCATTGATAGAGAACTCATCTCTTCAAATTCATTATGAACAAAAGGTGGATTCTTGGTAGGATAGAATAAAATATCTAGATTAACATATCACAACATTTGTTTTAGTTCTTACTTTCTTCTTCTTGTTTTTTAAAGGTTTCTTCATTTTTTTCTGCATAACAAATAATTTAGTAGTTAAATATACTAACGGGGTATCAATTTTCTCAGTTAGTACTCACATGTTTTGTAAAGTTAAAATATTAGCACTCATGCATTGGAGAAGCCAAAAGAAAAACACTATAGCTCTTACTGAACCATTGGTTAGTATTTATAAGGTTGCATGGAAAATGTTACAGACAATGATTCATCAGAATCAAGGAAAAACAATCCTTCATTTTAATCATTTATTAATAAAAATTATAATAAATAATTCACTTTTTTTTGTAAATTCATATAAGGATATAAGAGAACTGGAAAACAAAATATATGTACCCAAATTTTAAGCTTACATCTTTGCTAGAAGTCACCAATGAATTTAAAAGCCAAGGTACCTTAGACCATTTCTCACTTAAAGGTAGAACCCAAGCTTGAACTGCTAAGTAAGAATCAACATAAATAGGATATTTTGGAATTACTCAGTGTCAAACCATTCAAAAAAATCTCGATTAGCAATTTATTTTTACTCAACCTTGTCAATTTGGTAGGGGCCTCATTGAACCAATTATATTCAATTGGCTATCTACCAATAGGCACACTATAAAGCCACAAAAATGGTCATAATATATATATATATATATATATATATATATATATATATATATATATATATATATATATATATATATATATATTATGTAGCCTATTATGTGTTTTACTCTAAAGCTAACCCAAAAACTATAAATTGAAAATGTCATCCATGTGGTTGGGGTTAATAAAAATCTTTGCACCCATTTCTTGTGCAAGGCGATTATAAAGTTTGTCCCGTCGGTTCTTATTTGCTTCTCATTTGCTCAAATGTAGGTGATATGCATCCATGGGCATTTTAAGATCTAACATGAGCCACAGTCATAATGTCAGCATGTTCTTCTTTTGAAGATGCATTTTTTTAATTGATTTCACTTATATAGCTTTATTTTTCGTGCATAAAGCCTCATAAATAACATAAAAAGCATTTTAGGATATTTATAACATTATATATTTTTAATTGTGATAAACATAATTCTCAAAGCTCTCTCAATAACCTTTTTCTCTTTATTGCTATTTTTTGAATTGATCTTGCCTGGAAGATCTTGTTTGTAGGTTCTGGCTGTTGCTTATTGATAGCTTAATAATACTGTTAATCATGTAGAACTTCGAATAATGATGTTTGGCTTTAGAGCAAGAATTCTTTAACTCGTTTAAAATTAATTTTTGATAAAAAAATTCACTGAGAAAAGTAATATTAAAATTTTAAGCAGTACATGAAATAATATCATAAATCTAAGTTGATCAACATTGTATGATCTCAATATATTTAGTTTATACGTAAGTAGCCCCTTTCATTTTAATTAAATTTAAGAAAAATTTGGCTTAACCAGTCCCCTTGAGCACGTATGGCGGCAATAAATTAAACTATCACCGTACTTCTTTATAAAAAAGTCAACGCAACTCCTTAGAAAGATTCTAACGCCCTAGCAGCAAAATAGTGTTATTATTATTATTTTGATTTTTTATTTTCAGAGATTTGATGAGAATACACCGGCAATGATTTATCACATCGCATTTTAAAATTAAAGTTTTTAAAGTAAATTTAATAATTGCAAAATTAATATTTCTCTTTGGCTTTAAATGTACCATAGATTTAAATGTAGAAATACATCGGAAAGTTCTTATGGTATCTTAATATCCCTTCTTTTACTTTTGAATTCAGTCCGTTTTGATAAACATTTGCTCAAAATAAAGTCAAACAGACGTCATACAAAATCAAATAAGATGTGAATTATACTTTAAAAATATGACATTTGATCTCTACTTCAATCTTATTTAAACACTAATTTGATGAAAGGTTGAAATTCTTATTCAATTATATATTCAAGTTGTGATCAAATGAGGTTCAAAAAAGTTATCTTATGAGGTTTGAGTAAGGTTGGAAAGAGGCACACATTGTCTTTGTCCACACACATTGTCTTTGTCAACACACATCTCATACACAAAGTAGCATGGTCCAAATATTCACACATTAACTTGTCAGAGTACTTAATGAAAGCATTATGTAATTCTATGTTCTTCAAATTGGTATTCTCACCAAAATTGCTATCCATCAACTTGCTACTCATCTTCTTCTTAAAACTCTCCATTGTATGTGAGCTCTCCAAAATATAGCCCAATCACTAAAGCAAAGTCAACAGTTATGAATGTTGGGTTTCCTATTTTTCGCACCAATGTTGAGCCCAATTAAATACTCAATATTTTGATCATTTCTAGCCATCATCAATAATAATTGACGAAGGAAGACACTTGATAAATTTATTTTAAAAGATTTTAAATAGTGCTTAAAGTGCTAGATTTTAGCTTTAATATGAGTTTGATTTTCCTAAATTATATTAAGTTTCTCCATAATGCCCTCGACTGAGTCCACTTTTTAAGTAATATGGCACTATAATGCCTGCCAATTAGATGGAATAGATCAAATTTTGTACATTTTTCATAGTAATTTGAATGATTTAATTTTATTCAACTTTAATAAGCATTGAATCACCTTTTAATATGATGAAACAAACTTCAACAATAAATGTATCATGTCAGATAATGATCAAGCCTTCCATTACGAATTTTCAATTTATTTTCGCAAAAGAATAGGCAACCCATAAACCATCTTACGTGCAAGACCGAACAATCTTCAACTCTCCTAGATCATGATCAAACCTTTTTTTATGATTATTTATTTAGGTTTGAAGATTGTTAAAAAATGTTTTGATCTGACATTGAAAATTTCTCAATTTGTGTTGAAGATGATTTGAATACTCATCAAGGATGAGTTGATAGTTTTCTTTTCTTGACAATCAAAAAATGTTTAAACATGGTTAGAATATTATTTGATTGCTCTATTCGAATTTATTCAGATTTCTCTGATGAATGTGAGTAATTAAAGCATAAGATGCTTTTAGCATCGATAGGAGAAAGGCTTAGTGCAAACCAATTTTTAATCTCAAATGACAGTGAAAAATATCATTTACCTAAGAATACACTAATCATTAAAAATAGTGATTGGATAAAGATCATTGTTTTCCATAAGACAAATATGTTTGTGTTATGATTCTCGAAATAGAAGAAAGTGATTAAAAAAAACTTGATCGTTATCTTATGAGTAAACGGTTGATTTATTTTTCTATAAGAGTTTAGAGTTTACTTATTAAATTGTGGGGATATTTTGATCGCCAAATACATTTGGGTGTCTTTCCTTATAAACAAACAACAAAGATATTTCCCCCTTTTTTTTAAACTTATTCTAAGGCATATTAAGGTTAAGTTTGTATGATGTTAAATTTTACTTGTTCAAACTTAACCTTTATATGATCTCTTTTTAATAATTTTTAATATTTAAAAAATTATTATTTTTTATTCATTTGGGCTTATTTATGTGCCCTGATGTGATTAGATACGCACTGTATTGCACTGTTCAAAAAATATTTATAAAAATGTACTAACGGGTCTAATATCGGAGCTGATAAACTCTATTATTGTATTATTTAAATCCAATAGTTTTGTAATAAGTCATGCTTTTGATGAATTAGCGTTTCCCTTATAAAATCTTATACATAAAGTCAAAGAAGGCGTACTTTCAATTCAATCTTTCAACGTCCAAACGGATTTATTTCATCTTTTCCATCTATGATTCAAAGTTGCACACCTAACGTTCTAAGGTAAAATTGTGAGGTGGCAATTATCATAATTTACCCGCTGACCACATCTAAATACAATAAGATAACGCTGCAATTTTAAAAAGTTCTTTTATTTATTATTGTTTATTTATTTATTATCTTTTATATTATAATGTTTAAAGTTTTTTTATTTTATCTTTTTATTAACGTAAGGGGCATGTCAGAATAAGGAGAAAAATTTGCGCACGTAAGACGTATGCTGTGCTGCTTACGTCAGGGAAGTTATTCAGACGGTATCAGGGGGTTATATACGCGTTATACCCCCAGTGACAGCCATGTAACCTACATGTACATTCTAGTAAGTTCGTGCTTCTGTTTTCATATATTTGTAAGTTACAAGTATGTTACAGGTAGATTACAGGGAGGTTACAGAGAGGTTACAGGAGGTATAATGCAGATATAAACTCCCAATACCCTCTAAATAACCTCCCTGACATACGCAAATTTTTCTCCTGAATCAGTGGATTATGTTTAAGAGAAATGTAAGGCTGAGATTTTTCCTCTAAGCTAGTCATAAATGTTATCAGGAAATAAAATGCAATACGCCATCCATGATCTATCAAATTTATAAATTTTAGAACTTATTTTTAACAAATACATTTCCATCGGTAAAATTGAATACTCAGATCAACACTGATGTTATAGCTGTCGGCACATCAGTCACCAAAAATTAGCCAAACAATTGAATCCAAAAATGTTTTACCAAAGTTCAACCTGGATCGTCAGGTGATCATGTGGAAATCAAAGCACTCCCAGGTCGAGCATGAGAGGCTATGTACAATAGGCCGAGTACAAAAAGTCAAGCACAAGAAACCTTAAGAAGAAGAATTTTCTGATTAAAATTAAGAAGTCAACCAAGAGAAGATCTCGTCTAGACGCTAACCTTAGTAGGGATTAAGGGTGTAAACATGAGGAGTCTGAGCGAGTTGAAGATGTGTTCATGTTCGCCTCATTAATATTTTAGTTTTGTTTGAAATTAGTTCGTGTTCGAAATGACTTTTGTGAACAGTTTGGTTGTGTTCGACTTACAAAAAAGTTTGCGTTCCTCTCGAATAAGCTCGTTTAAATTAAATATAAAAATTGATACAAAATGCTAGATCCAAACTTGTACCATTTTTATACAATAAAAGACACAAAACCATAAAAAGACACATGTTGTCGTTACTAAAAGTAAGATATAAATATATTTATTATGTTTTTATAGAAATAGTATATATAAATTCTTTATTTTGAGCTAAAACAAGCTGAACATGATCAAACAATGGGATATTCCACTTTAGCTTCTTTAAAATTAGAGCTTAAAAACATTTTTCGTGTTTAGTTTGCTTACTTTATGAATGATTCCAACATGAGCTTTAACGAGCCAAAGACGAGTTGTTACAGGACAAGCTTATTTGAAAACGCTACCAGGTGTATGATTATTAAAAATAGTTGTTCGCATAGAGGTCTAGGAACAATATTTGTCTAAACATGTCATTTTACGGAAACCAACCCCTATAAATAGGTGGTATTAAATGCAAACTAGATTTCAATTTTTCACTCATTGGAGCTAAGAACAAATCTCATCTTGCTTAACTTTTCAATTTAAAACCCCCCATAGCATTTCTCATCTTGCTTAACTTTTCCCCCCTTATTCACTCTTTCTCGTGGACTCTATTCGTTGGGTATGATTTAAGAACAAATCTAGATTTAAGAGTAATATATTGAATTGATTATACATTAATAAACTCTCAATTATATTTTTCTATGATTTTAATACAAGTAGATGACCGATGTTTGGAAATACTACTAACTTAACCGAGATAAAATTTTTCTCTATATATTTATTTAAGATTTTGTTTCTAAAAATACGTCTTGGTGTTGTTTTTTTTAGAGTTTTTTTTTTATTCTTTTTAAAATGTTCAACTTATTTCAAAAAGAGTTTCAAAATAACTAAAATTTATTTCGTGTGTTTTCAACATAAATTGATTTGTTTTGAATATGAAAAATAAATTGTATTTAAAATCATAATGTAACAAAAAAATACTTCAAACAAAAAATGAAAAATAAAAGTGAAATAAAAAAGTCAATATAACTTCTTATGGGATTCTAGTGTTTGACAAAAAAATTAAATGATTTCCTTAATTAATAATATTAATTTTATCTCAATTTTTTTAACATTTAATTATCCTAAATCTTGGTTGTTAATAAATTGACCATTTTTCTATTTTATATTAATTAAAAATACACACACACGCACACAGATATACACACACACTCACACAGATAGATATATCTAATATATATATATATATATATATATATATATATATATATATATATATATATATATATATATATATATATATATATATATATATATATATATATATATATATATATATATATATATATGTATATATTTATTCTTATATTTTTGAAGCCCGGAGGCAGTTTTATTGTTTAATTAAAAAGTTATAGATTTAGGTGATAGGGGCCCTCCATCAAAAGAAAAGACTACATAACAGAACCCTAGAATCCCAATCACCTGGTAAACAACCCACTCAAAAAGGTCCTTTGAAAATTTACAAGTATACCCATAACAGAAATAAAACTCAAAAAAAACATCAAACCAGCACAGTTGTCCATAGCGAGAAATATAGCATCATTAAGCCAAGCAAAGATATATGGAAACTACAGTAAGACTTGGGCAAACTCAACATAAAAATAGGATTAGCACAATCACCCAGACAATATTTGTCGGCATAAGACATAGGCAAAGCCCAGGTAAGGCAGCCATCCAATCCATATAACCACCAACATATGTTTATCATCATGAATAAGAAGGAGATTGTTGACACCGTGAGCATAACATAGTAAATTTTAATGATAACCAACCTATGTGTGGGTGAGATTAATTAGTTCATTACACCTATTTCAGGATAAACACCAAATTCATCTCAATTAAAAAGCTTAATCACCTCAGTAAGCTAAGTGAACCAAAAGAATAATTAAATGGAAAATTTGTGCTAAAATGATAAATAAATAATATATCATAATTAAAAATCATCACATATCAATTTGCATATTTTATTTCAAATATTTAACAATTAAAATGCATAAGAAGTCACTTAAGAACAATAATTATTTTTTTTAATAATTAAATGAATCATTTATATTAACTCATAATTATTCAATTAAATTTAAAGTTCACTTTAGGTAATTGCATTTATATCACATTATTATAGAAACAGAATTAGCTCATTATTTAAGCAAAAATTTATCAAATTATACAATTTATTCTCTTGGATTATTCTTATAGTTCACATTCTTCCTTCTAAGTTATCCTAAGAGTAATTTTGTCATATTATTTCACCATATGGCTCAATTTTAAATGACAACTCATTCACGTTGATACAAAAAGTGATAATTAATTTTTTTAACATTACATTGGATTATCTTAAATAATACAATCTCTTTCCTTTATAATAAAAAATATAAATATAATATAATCCGTTCATAATCATAATTTTTATGAATATTTCAACTTGATTTTATTTAAATGAATTTTATATTTGATTGCATGAATAATTCTTAAATTTTAAAATTCAAATATTAAATTTTTCTTCTTTATAATTAACCAAAATTATCTAAAACTTTTTTTGAAAATTTTCCAAATAATACATTCTTTTTATTTCAAAATTTTAAATCTTTTTGAATATAATTACAACATTAAAAAAAAGTATGATTAAGATAATCAAAGTATTACTCATGATCCAAATTTATCTAATTGACTCAATCAATTAAATTATATTATATTCTTTAAAATACGTGATCAACCACCCATTTGAAATAAATTTAACTCATTTGACTTTTTCAATTCGATCAAACCACCTTACGAAGTACTTTGACAAAGTCTCCACATATTCCTACAATTAATTAAAACTAATTAATTTACTACGTAATCAATTTATAAATATCTTTGGCCGTCCCACTATCGTTTAATTGTATTAATTTAGTTCAATTATTTAATTCAATAATATTAACAGTTTATTAAATGGAGCTTGAATTAAATTAATTTCTCTTTTTTTCCACTAAATTTTAAAATTCGAATAGATCCCTTCAAATTAAATTAAGTTTGAAATTTAAATTAATTAAATTGATTCATATATCAACAGTATAGTTTAATTTGTTCTTTTGGCATGGGCTTGGCCATAATTCCATACGTTGCTTCCTCACTTAAACACTTTTTTAGTGTCTTCTCCTAATTAGCTTTTACACTTGCATAACTTTTAAGAAGAATAGTATTGAGAGATCTAGTTATTCAACTTCTTCTTACTCAAATTCTTCAAAGCTTCAAAGTCTTGCCAAGAAAAGTGAAATATTATTTAATCTGATAAGGAATATTTCTTTCAACTTTATTTTTTTTATAGCTTAAAATTTTGTGTGGTGAACTAAGCAAAAAATTTGATTGGAATATTTTTTATTGCTTTATCATGTTTGATTCTAATATGTTCATGCATTGATTTGAAATATTATATTAAATTACACAACATAAGTAATAAAAAATATTATGAGCAAAAAATTTTCTAATATATATATATATATATATATATATATATATATATATATATATATATATATATATATATATATATATATATATATATATATATATATATATATATGAAAAGGAAATGGCATTGGACTATCTATCAAGAATGCTGGACAGTTGCCTACTCGCCAATTCCTAAACCAGGTACCACCATATATCCAATTTAGTTTATGCTGATGATATAATGGTATTCTGTAGAGCTAACAAAAATGCAGTGAAAATTTTCTCAAAGTGCCTTTAGTTATTCCAACAGTACTCTGGATTGTAGGTCAACACTGGCAAATGCAATCTGATGTTCAACAGAAAAATCTCCCATATCATTAAGAACTGGATTCTTGACTTTACCAACTTCTCTGAAGTTATGATTCCTTTCAAATATTTGGTGTTTCTACTCATAAAAGGAAGAAAAAAACAAATATAATTTAAAGAGGTGTTGGGGAAGCAATCTTATCAACTCTCCAGCTGGACTCACTTTTTCTTATCTAATGGAAGTTGAATTACTTTGCTCAAGAGCATTCTTACCAATTTCTCCTCCTATATTCTACAAATGACCACCATGAAGAAAGGCACACAACTGCAGATGGAAAGGGTACTTAACATGTTTTTGTGGGCTGGGCAGAGACGATAATTTCACTGAGCAAGCTGGCAGAAACTTGCCAAACCCACTATAGTTGGAGGTATTGGGTTCAAAGGGTTACAATAGCTACTGCAAGTAAACCTCTATGAAATTTGGATCACATTCAGGCAACAAAACCTTTTGTGGGCCAAGTTCATGCTGGGAAAATTTTGCATAGACCCATCCTAATATGATTAATAGGAATTTGGGGGATTCCATATTATGGACCCATTTGCTAAAAATTAGAAGCATGGCTGAAGACTTATTGGGAACTTGGTAAGGGAAACCTCTACTTCTGGCTTGATCATTGGTGTCCTCAGGAAAAGTTGCAAGCTAATACTAATGCTACAAACACCAATCTCAGGGTGTCGGATTATTGGGAGGGGGATCATTGGTCATTACCCAGACTTCATTCTCTCCTTAATGATTCTTCAGCAAACACTATCTTTACTGTGCACTTTGAAAAGACAAGGATGCACAAAATTGTGTGCAATCATATTCCACTCAGAGCATCCCCAAACATATTTATTCCAAGATAAATAGTAGGCCTTTGGTGAATTGGGGGAAGGCCATTTGGAGTAGCTATTTTTCCCCATCCATGTCTTTTTTTTGCTAGAGGATCTTCTACAATCTGATGCCATCTGATGATATCCTCAAGCTAAAGGGTCTGAGAGGCCCATACAGATGTTGGTTATGCCTTAATGCTGAAGAAACCATCACAAATTTATTTTTTGAATGCTCCTTTTCTCAAGAGGAATGGAGAGTTCACCAAGCTGCTGATAGTAAACACCCTGAAGTGCTTCACCTTCACTACTACTGGAAATATTGGGCAGATGCTAAGGTTGGCCCTGTACCATTCATTATCTCCTGGTTTCTCTGGATGGATAAAAACCAAACAAAGTTTAAGGAAAGTAATCCCTCTATCAGCAAATTGACCAGGCAGTGCATCTCCTACCTCTTGAAGCTATCAAACATAAGAAATTCTCCATGGTATGCACTGTTAAACTGGCTGAACAAACATATGTGCCCAAAATCATCAAAGTGCTATGGAAACCACCCCCTCATTCTTATGTAAAGGTAAATACAGATGGTAGTTTCTCAAAATTAGGTTCAGGAGTTGGGGGTGTCTTCAGTAACCAAGTAGGAAAATGTATTCTCTTCTTCTATGCATCTATTATGATTGAAGATGCTCTTGAGGTTGAAATCATTACAGTATACTGGGTTATCAAAATTGCCTTACTGGCTCACTGGAATAACCTGTGGGTGGAAGTCGACTCTACTAGTTTACTGCTGCTGCTACATGATGTTGAATCCCCTTCCTAGAGGCACTCCCAAGGGCTGCAGAAGATCAAATCCATCAAATCCTCACTCAAGGTTCAAGCTTCATTCATCTATAAAGAAGGAAATGACCCTACCAACTAGCTTGCTATACTAGGAATCTCTTTTGATGCGGCTAATGTGTCTACTTCCTGTCCTCGGAAAATATAGTTGTGTAAAATTTATAAAGTTAACTCCGCTTTGCAACGACGTCAAAAACTTGATGTGGTATTTTATGAATAATAACGTTAAGCACTTAAATTTGGGATTCTACACAAGTATACATATCATTATCAAGTAATATAGACTTTCTGTTTAAGTCCCAAATATCAATCCCACGAGGAATGTTTAAATTTGAAATTGTAAATTACTAGGAAATTTACAGAATCAAACAAAATTACGGTCACTAATTTTGAAAGTTTAAGATATTATCAAAGCTAAATTATTTACTACTAGCAGAATTTAAAAGCAGGTTTTAAAATTAATAACTACTAAATTATGTTTATGTGATGAAGTTTTCTAATATGAAAAAACATCTTTCCCACTATAATGAGTTTTTGGTGAAATGAGATGAGATAAAAGGTTTAAATATGTATTGTGCCAAATAAGAGAAATTTTAATTCTCTATCCTGATTCAGTGTTATAGAAAATCATTGGTTAATCTTAGGTTCAGCCCCAAAATCCGTGGCTAGGCTAGGAGGATACTGGCTCCTGCTCCAGAGCTCCCACTTCCTTTCCCATGAAGGCTAACTCTCGCTTTAGTTTTTAAACACTAAGATCAAATTTGGATTTTTAGTCTATCACCCTAGAAATCTCCAATTCTACACCTAACAACATATATTTCTCTATTTATTTCCACTTAATTTCATGAATGAAATACTCCTTCATGAAATTAAATGTGATTCTCACTCTTTTATAGAACTCATACTCCATTTCACGGATCATTTGTTTCACAACATATTTTAATAATTCAGTTAGCCAGATCGAAAAGTAAATTAAGAGCGGAGTTGAAAAATCATCAAAATTTATTTTAAATTTTAACATTGACACATCTACATTATCTCTTCATTTCACCATATCTTAGAGTAGGGAGAAAGATAAAGGAATATACTCAAACTTCATGAGAAAAATATAATAAAATACAAATTTCATATATAAAAGAGAGTTCATACAATAATAATAAACAAATAACACTTATCTGAAACTCTTTCTCTAAGTAAATCCTTTGTAGCCTCTCTTAGAAAATCTAGGAAGAAGAAATCTCTTACTTTTCTTTCTCTCTAACACTTCTTAGAGAAGAATTCACACTTAAACTCACCACAAAAACTCAAAACTATATAAACAATAACTCACTAATGATGTGAAATGGCGTGGAATGTAGGTGTGTGAAAATGAAAAATGAAATGAGTGGAAGAAGTTGAAATTGTGCGAGAGGGGGGGTTATGATCAAATTTTGACCCTAAATAGAGCCTAGTTTGGTTCTCTAATAGGTGCATCCAAAAAGCATAAAAAAGCATCCAAATTCATTGAATCTTCTAGAAACAGACTCTGCACTAACACTGGCGCCGTCGGTGCTGAACAAATTCTTTGTCTCTCTCAAACAGCATCGTCGGCGCCTAGTCTGGCACTGTCGGTGCTGAACAAATTCTTAACTTCTTCATTTTTGCGCTAAATTCAATCCTTGTTGCTTTTTTTTTTATCCAAGTCCACAAAAACAATAATCTGCAATAAAACATAGAAATTACCTTCCATTAAAGTGCAATATCACAAAAAATGAGTATAAAAGATGGGTCTAAAAATGCATAAATTTTTTGTATATCAAAATCCATCAAACGTAAATGTTACTTGTCCTCAAGTTACTCCTTTACTACAGAAAAAAAATATGAGTTATGGTAAAGATTTTAACTTCTAGATTTCCATATTTTAGTTCACTAGATAAAATAGATCACTTAAGAAAAATTCAAAATTACTCCAGTTAATACTGAAGGTATAAAAATATTTAGCAGTCAAGTCTAAGATTTTTTATTCTCTATTCTTTTCAAGAAAAATTGAAATTTATTCATATTAAAGCCACTTAGAATATCCATATGAAAAAGAACTTCATGAAACTTTTAAATATGCTAATACTGAAATATAAGTTTAGAAAATGTAGCTAAGCCTTCTTTTTTTAAGTTGATTCAAGTGAAGCAAATTTTTATTTAGGCATCTCCTCAAGCTTCTCCTCACATATATATTTTTTTTTTCAGGATCATTTTCAATCATTTTTCTTTTCTTTTTCTTTTCATGTGAGGATTACTATATTTAGATAGCCTTTAATGATTTTGAATTTCACTATCTGCTTCTTAAGGTTAAATACATTTCACATTTCTTCACTTTATAAAATTATATTAGCAATAAAGATTTTTCATAAAATTTTAACCTTTTCTTCTTACATGAATCTTTAAGATTTTTAATACTTCAAAAATACAAATTCCTTTACTAAAAATAGAAAAAACATAGTCTTATTCTATCATACCAAATAATCTTAATCTCTAAAATTAACCTTTATTATTTAAAAATTTTAATTAAGTTTACTATATATTTAGAAACATAGATATAATTATCTAAAGTTACTCTATAATACCGAAGGTCATGTTAAAAATTTCTGAAATAATTTGAAAATATAACTAATTGAAGATAAATAAAATTAAGTCGCTTTTCTTAAAAAAAAATTCTCTCCCCCTCAAACCTAAAATTTTAAAAGATTTTAAATGAATAACAGAAAATTAATGGTTAAAGAAAACATTTAATACATAAAGAAAAAATATACTTGTTGAAGGTTCTAATTTGAAACTTAACTCTGAAATATTGCAGGTGCTAATATGAAAAGCTACAAAACTTAAAACATTAAATAGAACATAATACATAAAAAAAAATTGCTGAGAAAGAGTAAACTAAAAATACATCCAATAAAGTACTAAAAACTAATAACAATATTAAAAACTGTCTCACAAATCCATAGTTCACAACACAGCATGCAACAAAATAAAGTATCACATTCTATATCCAAATAGTCTAAAAAATAAAGTACAATTAAACGTAATGTAAATCTAACTAAAGCATCATGAATCATCTTCTTCTTGTTCTTCTTCTTCTACATCCAAATTATGTTGCTGATATGGAGTAAAAACAGGGTGAGTAGGAAACTAAACTGAGTGATCACCCTTCTTGAATTTGATCATTGAATCATTGTAAGCAGCTTCATATTCAAACCTCTGTATTATCAAATCATCAAAATGAGCATTTTTGCCCTCCATATTTTTCATTCTATGATCCATTCTCAAAATATCTCCCAGTTGGATCATCATCTGCTCCATATGTACTTGGATAGTAGGGATACTAGAAGTACCTGAAGTAGAAGGAATATCCCTGGTCCTACTTCCAGATCTTCATCCAACATGAGATTCATAAGTCTATATTGGCAGGCCCAATAGGTTTTAGAGGTTTAATCCTATCCTCCTCTGGTCTATAATCAATTCCTGCCTGTTCACATAATGTGAAGATCAGGGCAGGGTGTGTTAAACCTCCAGTAGTCTCTCCAAAAGCAATAGATCTAGTGTTCCTATAAATAATAGAGCCCACATATATTCTTTTCATCTGTTGAATACAGAAGTTCAAGATGGCTCTATCTCTTGTAACCTCACTATGATGATTCCAGATTGTAATTGACAAACTTTTGATCATCAAAATCTACTTTTCTCTTTCCTTTGCTCATTTTAGGCGCCATGGTAAATCTACAAAAATTTAATAAAATCCAAATAAATTCCCAAAAATGTAAAAAATCACAATGTGAAACGTTTTAAACTAAAATCTACTAAGTAAGATTTTCTCACCAAAGGATTTTCTCAAAATCTTCCAAAAAAATTTCAAAATTTTGGATCTCAATAATGTAAGATAAATCCTTGGTGAAAATTAAAAATTTTGAGTTCAAATTGTAGCACTTACCTAAAGAAGATGAAATTCAAACTTTGTTTGCCTTAAAATCGCCTTAAATCTGAGCAATAGCAAGCCCTAAGTGCAAAAACCGAAGGTTCAAGGTGACTCAAGGGGTAAAAATGGCGTTTCACTATGCAAATCGTAAATTTTAAAGGTGTTAGGGTCAGTTCGGGTCGAGGGTGCTGTCGGCGCCCATCAGGCGCCATCGGTGCCAGTCGCAATAAATTTACTTATTTAATTTTTTCAATTTTCAATTTCTCTCAATTTACTCCAAAGTTTATTTAGTCTTTTTGAACACAAATTTTTATCTAAAAATAATTAAAAAACAATCATTTTCACAAACAACACCAAACTAACTTTTATATATGAAAATACACTTTTTACAAATACATTTTTCTAATCACATTTTCACATCTTCAAAGCAAACTAAATTATAATTCAACATCTAAATCAAGCCATAACACTAGAACGCTGACACAAAACTATACACATAATCAAAGTTTTAAAATAAAGTAAAGTAAATCAAATCCACACAATTACATTAAAGCATAAGTATTTTAAAATAGTAGAGAGTCTAACTTCTTCAATTAAGCTGCCTCTTCTTCAATACTTTCTCCTCCTCTAATACCTCCCATAAACTAGTAATGGACATATAAATTGTAGAAGGGTCGGTATGGGAACTGCTCAGTCAAATTTTCATCGATCCATACATTTTTCTTGAACATCTGTACCAATCTTGCTTCAATTGTTTCTGTATGATCAAATTTCTCCTTCATTCTCCAATCTAGGTGATAAAAAAGGTAGTTAAGATTGCTTATTGCATTCGTAATACTCTATGGTTCTCTTTCTATATTCTTCATTCTCTTCTCCAAGGATATTGAACTTCCAACTGGTATCAATGGTGTTGAAGCATGTGATGAATGCTCCAAAATACAATCTAATGCTTCATTTCCATTCTTTAAATAAATTCCATCAATATGAATCATGGGCTCCCAAGGTAGTAAAATTTTTTCCTAACTTTCATATGGAACTTGACATTGACTGCAAAGTAGGAAAATTATAGAAGGATGCATAAGTTCATATATTGGCCCATTTATGATAACACCCATAACATATTTGAAAATAATTGGCCCTACATCAATGAGTTTTTTCATTTGAATGCAATAATTTAGAATGAAACTTTCTTTTGTAACTCTACTAATCTTTATGTTAGGTAGTAGTTTTGCAGATATGAATACCATTGTTTTAAAATTGGGTTATGCAGTGACGCAGAGAAACTAACGTATCCCTCATCTCTGATTTACAAATTATCATGTTCGTCCATCAAAAAATTATGTACTTCTTGCATCATATCTTTCGTCGGGATAAAATTTGTATAATGACATATTGGAACATTTTCTATCATATACAAATCATTAATCTGAGCTGGTGTAAATGGTACAGCCTTACCTCGAATGAAGACAACTCATTGGGTAATTCCATGTAGGTTGGAATAAAAATCTTTTACTACGGGTACTACAACTGCAGTGGTAGTGTACCACAGAACTTCACAATGCCTCTGTACAATGATTTTCTCGATCTGTGAACCTAGATTGCTCACTCTATGATTGACAAATCCTCTTTCCTTGATAAGTCTCTTCTTCGTGATGAATTTTTTGTATAATTTTTGCGTGTCAAAATTAATAAACTTTCTTCTATTGAAAACTCCATACCTTGAAGTATTTCTAGAACTGGAAGCTATGGAATTCAAAATTAGGAAGTTTCTGGATGTCCAAGTCAGTTTTTAGGAATTTAAAAACACCTCTTGGCGGTTATTATGAAGAAAATCCCGCCAAAGTCCGTCATAACTGTTAAGCATGTGAAAAATACTCGTGAAACTGTCGGCGCTCTCGATGTCACTATCGGTGCCATGGTCCTTAGTTGGGCGCCGTCAGCGCCCATTTTGGTGCGATCGACATCTGAGGCCAAATTTGCTTTTGAAATTTTTTTGTTCAATTTGATTCTAAATTTTCTCCAATACCAATATTTGTCTTAATTTATGATATATAAAATTGTTTAGGACTTACAAAATACTATTTTTTCCTAATACATAAACACTCTGATTAACAAAAGAGTAATATATAGTTATGTATAGATTTATATCTGGGTTGTCACCGACAAAGCGCTTGGTTTAACGTCGTCAGCCTGACATACCATTGGTTTAGTTGGGTTGACTAAACAGTAAAACTTCTTTAAATTATGGTATGTGTCATTCATAATAATGTTTCTAGTGATGACCTTTAACATTAAATATGTTTCCAGTTTTAGGGTCCTTAATAACAACAGTTCCATAATGATAGACTTTAATCACTTTAAATGGTCCTACCCATATAGATTTTGGTTTTCCTGGAAATAATCTCAATCTTGTCTTATATAATACAACTTCTTGTCCATGTTCAAACTTCTTATGAATAATCTTTCGATCATGCTATATTTTCACTTTCTCCTTATAGATTTTTTCATTATCATATCTTTCATTTCTAATCTCCTCAAGTTTATTAAGTTGCAGTAATCTTTTCTCACCAGCATCTTTTATATTGAAATTAACTCCTTAATAGCCCAAAATGCTTTATGCTCCAATTCTACTGGTAAGTGACATGTTTTTCATAAAATAAGTCTGTGTGGGGACATTCCTATAGGAGTCTTATAAGCAGTTTTGTATGCCCATAATGTAGTATCCAATCCAGTAGGTCAATCCAATTTATAGGGATTTATAGCTTTTTCTAAAATTTGTTTTATTTCACAATTTGATATTTCTGCTAGACCGCTAGTCAGAGGTTGATAAACAGTAGAGAATTTATGCATAATATCTTATTTTCTTATCAATTTATCTATTCTCTTATTTCTAAAATGGGATCCTCCATCATTAATAATTACTCTGGGCATTCCACATCTTATAAAAATATTTTTATTTAAAAATATAGAAATACTCCAAGCATCACATTTTGGTACAGCAACAGCTTTAATCCATTTGAACATAAAATCAACAACAAGTAATATATTTATGTTCCAAATGAAAGCATAAATGGTCCCATAAAATCTAATCCACACACATAAAAAATTTCAACATCCAATGTGTAGTTTAGAGGCATTTCGTTTCTTCTAGAAATATTTCCCACTGACATCGATCACATGTTTTAATATATTCGTTAACATCTCTAAAAGTAGTAGGCCAATAAAATCCAGCTTGCAAAATTTTATAAGCAGTTCAATTTGTTTCAAAATATTCTCTAAATTCAGAATCATGACATCTTTCAATTATTTGTTGAGTTTTTTTCAAAAAGGCACACGCCTTCTAATAATTAGATCTTTACCTTATTTATGTAAATATGGGTCAACCCAAAATTAGAATTTTGAATCATGTATAAATTTCTTTAATTGTTGATTCTTAATATCTGGTGGTAGAATATCACTTATAATATAATTTACTCTATCGACATACCACGGTGTATCTATTACATCAATACTATATAATTGTTCATCAGGGGAATTTTCTAAAATTTCATTTGCAAAAGTAGTTAATATGTATTTTCTAGTCTAGACAAATGATCAGCTGTTTGATTATCATTTCTCTTTCTATCAACTACAAAAAAATCGAACTCTTGCAATAGAAGTATCCATCTAATTAAACTTGGTTTAGCATCCTTCTTTTGCATTAAATATTTAATAGTAGAATGATTTATATGCACTATACATTTAGTTCCAATTAAGTATAGTTTAAATTTGTCAAAGGCATAGACAATAGCTAATAACTCTCTTTCATTAGTAGTGTAGTTAATTTGATCATAATTCAGAGTTTTACTAGCGTAATGTATTACTTTAAAAATCTTGTTGTGCCTTTGTCCTAAAAGAGCTCTAATAACATAATCACTAGCATCACACATTATTTCAAATAGTTTTTCCCAATCAGGTGGTACTATTATAGGTGCAGTGATTAATTTTTCATTTAATAATTCAAATGACTTTATGCATTTTTCATTAAAATCAAAATTTATATCTTTTTCTAAAAATTGGGGCCGTTTAGGACAGCTTAAATGTGCGGCGGCGTTTTTAAAAACGCCGCCCTAGCATTTGGAAATCACGTTTGACATGCGTTTTTGAAAACAGCTTGTTTAAGTTATATTATACGCGGATCGCGGGTATATCCCCGCGATCCGCGTTTGGGCTCCATATTTTCCTTCGCTACCCTCTTAAGCCCGCAGCCGACCCTCCTTCGAACCTTTGGCGTCGATCTCACCTCCGTCGCTCCTCTGCAGGTAACAAAATGCTTTCCTCGCTCGGCTCCTCCCTTCTTTCCCCTATTTCGCCGATAGATCTAAGATTTTGGCAAGAAATTTCACTCGATCCATCTGTTTGGAAGTGTTGAGGTGGCTAAAACCTAGATCTATTCTGAATGTGCAAGTACCGCTGGTAAAAATATAGATCCACTGTTTCTGTGATATGTTTGAAACATCAAGGTAGTTCCCTTCTTCATTCCTCATCCCAACCTTTTGTCGAACAGTGTATATTCACATTAATCGAAATTTGTTTTTTTCATTTTATGTTCATATGGTCTCCATGCTATTCAAAGTTACTGATTCTTTGAGGTTATTTCTTGAGGGTAGATGATATTGATGCAATGTTTTGTTCCCTGCCATTCGATTCTTTGAGGGTATTTGTTGAGGCTAGTTTGAAAAAAAAGCTATAGATACATTGGATTTCGTCTGTCATTTTAGAGAAAATAACTTTTAATATCGTAATTTGTTTATTTCTGATGCAGAGATATCGTTAAGCGATAGTTTAGTGGTTAGATTTGTAAAAACATAAGAATTTGGCCATAAGCCTGTGAATGCCCCATGATGTTTCAGAATTTTACAATATACGTATACTCTCCATGTGTGTTGTCTAACATTTGATTTGACTTATGATACTTTTATTTTATACAATTATATAAAGCCAATCATTTACTATGCATATCGAATGAAAGCTGAAAATGAAATTAAAAAAGGTTTTAGTATCCCAATATAAAATTTCCTCGGTCATCAAAAAAGAAGAAGTTGGCTTAACAACGAATCGTGCATCAATCATTGATGTGTTAGAGAGGGACTATGTAGGCCTTTATGGGTTTCAACTTACTTAATTTATTTTTCTTAGCATAATTAAGAAAGCGAGATTAGTTGTACTTGAACATGAGGCAATGATACAGTTCAAAGCATGCAACTATCAAAAGGCTGCAGATTGATTAAAATTAGAGAAAGAAAAAGAAGCATTGATCAACTCAATTGGAGGGTTATAAGAGAATCAAATCCATTTCAATCTTTGCAATCTTTTTTTCTTGCAAAGTTAATTTTTATTTCCTACATGTTAGCTGCCAATTATCATAATTTCAATCCAATTTGCAAGTAATAGATTGTTGATAGTCGGTAATATCTACTAACTTTGGTGATTGATTGTTGGTAAATGTATTAAAGGCTAATTTTGACTATCTTTGATATTAATCTCTATTGATGCCATAATAGAAGCACGCAAGTAGAAGGTAGAC